>VOMN01074419.1:0-72407 GCA_014899125.1 Orchestia grillus
CCCCCAGGACCCCAGTCAGGCCACCAGGGGCACAAGCGACCAATATTCGCAAAGGAGATGCACCCTCATTGCACCCCCAGCAAAACTATAGAAATTACATACAATTCACATCTCTAGGGTGCTAAAATTGCTGTATATGGTACAAAAAATAATTTTACGACTGAGAAATGCTGTGTCACTACCCGGTTTGCGAAACCAAACCCGTAGCTCCCAAGACCATCAATTCATCCGGCTCACCTACTCATGCTCAACATGACATTTTAAGGAATGATCTCAAGATAACCCTTCAATTTTCTTTGGAGGTTCGTTCAGTGCCATTACAGCTGGATACAAAAATTAACGGAATCAGTTATAAATTTTCATATTATGGAGTTTTAAACTCTCGTTAACTTTAAAACGAGGAACATATAAGTAGCTAGTTTGCATCGAAAAAAATTTTTGGGATAAAATCACTGCCCTCATCTTGAAACAACGATAAAAGCGTATACTGATGCTAAATTTGAAAATGTTTTCAAATGACAATCGACTGAATTGCTCAGAAATTTTTATTCTGCTCTCACTTGAGTTTGGGATAAAAGCGTCACACATTCATCTTCTATTCTGGCTTCTCGAACCAGACTTGCAATAACGCGCCAAACTCTAACTCCACACAACAAGTAAAGCATTACAAGATATGTATACACCTTTTTTAAAATATATGAAGGGACGAAGAGACAGCAGCGCAAATTTTTTCACTACACCATACATTCGTGACATTTTATTTAATTCATCTTCAACATGATCGCGAAAGAATAAGCAATAAACAATAAAAATTCCCAGAAACTTCCCATTCGTGGAATAGGCGAGATTTATTCCGCTATGGCTGATATCTTTTTACGATTTAATCAATTTGGTGAGAACATATACGATGTCTTATAGGCGTTAAGAGACAGTCAATTGCAAAGCAGCCAGTTATCTAGCTTATATAATTCTCCATTCACCAACCTGAGCAGATCACCAATTCTAAAGTGGTATGCATATGCAGTGGTATATCATCGACGAACTGGACAAGGTTCTCTGCGCGGCACGTTGTGCTCATGTCCCACTCGTACAGTAGCACGCACAGAGGCCCAAGTACCGAACCCTGCGGAATGGAAAACCTTGATTGGCAAGGGGGTGATTACATACTACTAATTTTAAGAAATTAATCACGATTTGGTACGTAAGACTGAACCCATCTGAGGTATTTTCCTTCCACATCCAACTTATACAGATTCTTCAAAATATTCGTATGGTTCACAGTTCTCACCTGACACTCATTATTCTGAAAAGAAATAACAACAGGCCGAGCATCCAGTTCATCAGTAAGCAGGTAAACAAAAACTAGGCTGCTGCTCAACAAAAAATAGAAGATCAGACTGGCTTTAATAAGCCTTCAACCCCAAGGTGGTAGCTAAATAACTGAAATATTCATTGAAGGCATTCACACTTTTCTATCCTCCTTACTTATTTCACCATTCACCTCAATCTCAAAATCAGGTTTCAGTTAAGTTAACGAATGATGGAATATACACATTTTCAGGTACTTTTAATGTCATTCTTGTAACTATCAAATTTATTCGAATAAAAGTTGGATTTGGCAGCTCTTATGACATCCAGTGAAGGTATACAGTATTTGTGTAAGTTGCCTTAAGAATATTGTCACACTCAAAGTGGCGATACAACTTATGTTTTCTATCGACACATCTCAAAACGGATTAAGTCAACCATGGGCTATTAAACCTTTTTCTATCTATTTTTGAGCTAATTTGGAAAACATTCGTCCTAAATTTCAAACAACATGTCATCGAACCTCCTAAACCCTCTCAAACAATATCCAGATTATCCCTCAACATGTGATTAGACAACTTCCAGGTTAGTCTATCCTTATACACAATTCTCCACATTATGCTGGCTATGGTCACAAAACTCTTACCTGACAAACTGGGGGTCTACGGTTAATAAAAATAGATTCAGAATATGTGTAAATATCGGGAAGTGGTCAGACATCTGAACGAGCAACACTTCTGCTTTACAAGGTCTCACAGAGTTTATTCAATTGAGATCAAAACGAGAAGCTGAATTATCAGTAACTGTAGTTGAAACGGTTAGAAACGGCAAGTAATGAAGGCATCTGAATTCGTTAATAAAACAATCATCCGCTAGCGATGATACCTGTCTGTTCAAGTCCACATAAAAATCATCAAGTATAATGGGAAAGAGCTGCAGTCATCTCATTCGAGCTAACCATTCCAAAGGAAGTGTTATTAAAATCAATTATAGATGATGATGGAGGTCGATAAGCTCTCAGCATAAAATGCTTTTTGTCAATTTTTGAGGAGATCCTGCATTCTAAAAATGGGTCGCGGTTCCGGTAAAAAAGGGAACAAGATTATTACAAATACATTCATTAATCAATAGCTACACCCTTCCCCCGGTCTTACTCTCCACTGGTGAGAAGTAGGTAACATAACATGGAAAAAAAGGTAAAATCTTCATCCTCACAATGCCACGTTTCAATTCGGACAATTACTGAATATTTAACGTTCAAAAAACCCAAAAGAGCTTTAAATTCGGCACTATTCATATTTAAGGGCCTAATATTAGTATGAATAACGTGAGAAAGTTGATTGGTCTTAAAAAACTGGATTAAATTTATCCACTTTCAGATAGGCGGAGATTCTGAGCCTACAGAATAATTTAAGTTCAAGTCTAACTTTTCAAAGATGGGTACAGCTATTGCATGAATAATAATATATCAATGAAGTTTCGGACACTTAGAGATCAGACCAGGGCCTGAACTACGAAGAGACTCCTCTTGAAGAGTGATCTGAAGTTTCGCTTAATTTTACTAGCCCAGATTTACCGACCTCTTTAGTAGTCTCTCAACATCCCAGCTAACTCAACAACTCGCCCTAATCAGACACCAATATTTTCTCAATAATAACAACAACAACAATACCTTTGCTCCATAAAACTCTTAAAACATTAAAACTCTTCGGTATTAAATTCTTTTTCATGTATTAAGTCATAGATAAAGGATCAGGAGCTTCGAGGTCCCTCCCCGAAACAAAGAGGGGCAGCGTGTCTCCGTGCTCAACAACCTCGATTCTTTGCTGTTTAGAACAAGGTTGCCTCTGAAAACTTGTTTTAGTTGATAGTCATTCATCGTTATGAGAAATGTAAATGAAGAGTTGCTCTACAACTAGTCAATGTTAATAACTGAAGAGAAATGGCCGCGATGGCACAGTAGCGTGCAAACAGAGGATGACTTGAGAAGTGAAGAATCGACGGCCAAGCATATTCTTCTGTCAAATATTCCGCATTTAGTCATCAAGGAAAAACAAACACTAATAAAACATAACTCTTTTGATGGGGCGAGAGAATTTTTTTCCTTTTCGCTCGAAATCTTTTATCAACGGGCAGAGTTATTTTTGTTTTTTGAATTAAAATTGGACTATGAATTCTCTGCGATAAAACTCAACTATGGGCTTGAACATATCCGGAGCAAGAACAAAATAAATATTGCCTTAACGAAAAAGAATATAACTGCTGTAAAAACTTTGAAAACTTCATGAATGCGTGGGACATTGATGAAAGATATGCCGAATTTGAAGCTTTCAAGCGAGGTCAAGCAAAACAGAAATCTTAATCGGTTGTTAATAGAATGATACGAAATTTTTATTACCTCGTGCAGAAATTCAGCCACCGTAGCAGTTGAAAGAGTGCTACAATACTGACAGACACCACCATAATGAAAACAAAGACAACAGAAGTTAAAAGTCAACAGACACCATATGGCAGGAAAGTTGGTCGCACTCGGAGAGCCCCGTTCTCGCTCACGGGAGTGGAGGTGAAATGTAAAAAGAGAAGATATTGTTAATGTAACTGTCGAATTATACTTGCAAAAACATTAAATTCATTTAATGTGTTGTGAATACCTAGGTTCACCGTCGAGGAGCTCCGTTATGGTTGATTAATTTTCCTAATGCCAAATATTACTTTTATCTAGAATTTCTCCTTCTAGTAGTATTTTAAGATACATTTTGATATGGATCTCATTCCTTTTACAAATCAAATGGATTTAAGCAAACGATATATGGCTAGAAGTCACCCCCATATTAATTTATGGCCCTTTCACTCTAAGAAGCGTGACAATGCCTTGCTGGAACGTGTTTCTATTGTGTGCGAAATTTCTGTAAGTTTACAAGCGGAAAAAAATTAAAAACTTAGCCTTTATTGTCGACCTCGGTCTGTTGCCACGGGATGGTCGATGACAGGACCGCCCATAAAAGAGTTGAAATACATAAAATCGTGGCATTTTACTAACATGCCACCATACTAACTGATAGGGGCTATTTCTTCTACGTACATCGATGGCCAAAAATACTGTCGGTACAACGCTTCAAGAATGGTTGAGGAGTCTTTCGTCACCCCATACAACTCCAGGTTCCGAAATCTCACAGAAAAATCTTCTCTTCATCCACCCCCTCCCCTCTCCCCACCCCCATCTGAGGCATGAGATTCACAAAGTGAAGAGTTTCTAAATCTGAAAACTCATCTCTCAAGAAACACCTGACGAGTGTTTAAGCCATGAACTCGGTATGACCTGCATGATCCAGCACTCTGCAAAACATTAGTAAATAGTGAGCAGGTTCGAACTCGGAACTCCTCTCCACTCTCGTTAATTAACTCGTTTTCGGTATGCAATAAATGAAAGTACAGTAGTTTCTTGTGAATTAAGTGGGTACTGCACGAGGATACAAAACTTCTGCACGAGATAATTATAATTTCGTTTCAAACATTCCATTCCATAAATTTGTTGGGTCTCAAGAGCATTATTATTATTAATGTTATTATTAATATTTGCAGCACGACCATTCTTCAGGAACTCATAATTATTCCTTCATGGGAACATTATTTCGGTTAGAAAAGTATTCATTCACGGGCCAAATAGCTATCCGTGTCCAAAATAACCGAAGCTGAGTACCGTCTCTGAAAAATGACTGCGAACAAGTGATCGCTTAGTACGAAGATGGTTTCTGAAATTCTTTAATGGTAATGATAGCAAGGAAAATAAAGAGGGTAGAGGACTGTCACGCTGTCTTGACAATGAACAACGAAAATAAATTGTTGAGCCAAATGCTCGGGAAAATGCGACGGAAGTGTCACAGGCTATTAGTGTCAGTACTGAGACAGTCTCACGTCATTTGCAGACGACACCATTAGTGAATCGGCGGTGCTCAATTCTACTCTACTGAGCGGTTGCATGGGGCAAGAAAACATCGCAGAAACTCATAGACATGGCATCATGATTCAACCTCGTCCTTCATATTGTCCTGATATTTCACTCACTGACCACTACTTTTTAACACATGTACACATTTTGTTATTGTGAACCTTTCAGGCCCAAACCGAAGGTGGAATCAGCTTTCAAAGATTTTGTCGTATTGCAGCCAATAAGTTTTTATTAACGAGAAATAAATAATCTTGATGATTGATGGCAGAGATGCATAGATGTTCAAGGTTCATATATTGACTAAATTAAGCATTTTTGCTGTTCAGTGTTCCGTATTAACCTAGGTTTCTGATATCAACCATTATTTTTGAAACAACCTAATATTAGACGGCTGTATTTCATGTGTCCAGCGAGGGCTGATGAGATGACTGCGTTATAGATTTGATAAGTGTATTGTTTTTAACGGGTTTTATTAACGCATTATCAGAGACCAAACCGTCTGTGTTCAATGAGCTTTTCTACCTACGAAAGAGTGCATCTGTGTTGCGTATTTTGACGAGTCAAACCGGTGAGTATTCTTGAGTCATTAGCGCGAGTTGCGCTCCTTAACTTTCTGGTTCCATCGTCGCCGGTGTTGTGCTTGTTGCAGCAGCCTATCGCAAGCCAAGGACTCGGGATGCGAAATTAATTTTTTGTGTAATGTGCTGAGCTAAAGACCTTCACAAGTTTTCAACATTATTTCTTAAATGATTACGGCAAGCTTCGGTTCAATTCTTTACGAAAGAGACAAGTTTTGTCGATATGATAAGCAAAACTAGTATATTAACCAACGTTTCTCATTTTTTACAATTCATGACTACTATACCAGTTTTTCATATTGAGCAATAATGTGTAGGATACATGTATGTCTCAGTGTGCACGATCTAGGATTTAATAAAACCTAAACGAACTGTTCTCACTTGACGCATTTCTTCGAATTTAGGGTAGTTATAGCATTTACGGAAATCGAAATGAAAGTTTAGCAAACATACAATTCACGTGTCTTGTGATCGTACGTAGAAGTCAAACACTTTTGCTAGATGATTGGCAAGTGAGCTGAAAATTGTAATTAGGAGTTTCAACGCGATTTCCCGATTTAATCTTAGGGTTGTAGCGTTTCTGTTTGAGAACCCGATTTATAACATGCTTTGAATGTGACTGATTTACGAAAAATATTTTTTTTCCTTGAACGATTTTTCATTTCTTTCTTTGTAATAGGGAAATCATTTCTGAGAGGGACTGTCTACAAAATTTGTTACGGGTTTTAATGGGGGCAAGGAGCCCGGCGATGAGGCGAAATACTGAAGAATTCACTCGTTCAAACGAACATCGAAGGCACAGGCGAGATATCGAGGGAACGTTGAGCGTTCCGTGGAACTTGCGTAGAAGTTAATTAATCTCATAGCTTAGGCGCCGGAATTCTATCACATAAAAAGCATAAAATTTCTCATGGAATGAAAAATATTTAAATAGCTGAATATACCAGACCGTTATATAAGTGGTTAGGAATATTAGCAAAATGTAAGTCCTAAAATGCGTACAATTCTTATGTATGAAAATATTTTAATTAGCTTCTCATTATTGCAACGCTAGTGGGCATTGAGAATCGGAAACGTAAAGCCTATTGAATTGCAAAAACAACTAAAACAGGACCCCTTGCATCCATGTTGCCATTCTACGGCGGGCTCTATTTACCTGAGAAATGGACAGGTACTTTGACGATGGCAAGCACTAGTGGCCTTCTCACAGAGACATGCAACCGACTCGTACCCAGCACAACGCGTTCCCATGAAACGCTGTCATTCAGTCCCGTTCAGCGTTTAACTCTTGAGCGGTGAAAATAAAGTTGTAGCGCTGCGAGTCCCGAGCAACTGCGCTCAGAAGTGGCTTGATCGCTCCTATTAGGGTGTCGGGTTCACTGCAAAACCCCAGTACGATGGTGTTCCATTTCAGCTCGAAAGAGCTCACAAATTTTCGGCTAACTTGTGAGAATTGCACTTGGGGTACCGGAATCCGAAATTTCATCCAATTTCGATTTGAAAAAACAGCCTATGAGTACCGGGTCATATTGTTACGAGTGCTTTTTCACCCGCTAACCAGGCTTTCTGCCTAAATGAGGTGTACATTTTAAACAAGAGCTGTTTTGATACTCCAGCTTCAAACGCAAGTTCATTTATTGATAACCTTACTTTTTACATGAAAAATTGTTTCCACCTACTTTCCGTCTGTACTAACGCCCCTACACGACCAGTTTATTGATTCGATCCTCATAACAGTTTCCCCACCTGATTTGCCAACTCCATGACTACCGTTCAACGTCATCGTTGCGCTGATCCCCGAACTATTTGTCCTAGACGCAGGAACGCGTTGTAGTCGCTGGGCACTCCGTTGGGACCGTGCGGAGAGCAGAGTTATCACGCATATGCCGAGATGGCATCCTATGTTCCATGGATTGCGTGGGGACGATCAGTGACGTATAGGGTAAACGTTTCGTGTGGCCATATTCAAGCGCTTTGATCTATTTTCTTACTATTCCATCGTTTACAGTGTTCGTACCTAATACTTTGGCAACTACCAGTCTAAAATTTCACTTCCATTGTACGTCAGAATTCAAGCGGTAAATTTCTATTAAAATACAATGGAGAATGTGCGCAACTTGAGGCAAAATTTACGCTACGCTGTGTAGATTAAAAGTCACTCGCTCCTTTACGTAAGCACAAAATGAACATGTTCTTCCGTTTTTATTTCTACATCAAAACTCAGCTAAAAAACACACGTACCATATTCGAGAACGCAACGCGGAAATCGAAAAGTAATGATCAGTTTTCAGAAATTGCTTAACGTGGTACGAGCCCCACTGCCTGCCGGGTTCCCCTGGGCCAGCTAAAATAACATGCGTTGACGCCATTTTCAACACTGGGCTGAATGCCAAAGTTCACGAGTATACGTCTTAGTACATGCAGTCTATATCAGAGTTCCGTGCACTTACTCAAATGAAATATTTACTGGATCTGTAAACAACTTTAGGGAGGGTGTAAATATATAGGACTTGATTAGAAGTAGAAATGTTGGGGCTAAGGGAGGGAAGGGGCAGGGGGATAACCCTATCTTTTGAAATAGGGGGAGACGTAATTCCTACCATCAGTCAAAACCATCATTTTGTACACGCTGGAGCTCTGCTTCTACATTTCACGGCTGTAACTAAATAAGCTATCGTTTACCGAATTTTCGTAATAACAATGAAACTAAAGTGACACCTAAAGCATCACCTTCCACCAAGAACATCGTATCACGGACCCAAATTCGCTATGAATCAAACGAGTACATTTGCGATGCCGACAGAAATCGAAATACGAGACGCGTAAAGGATAACAAAACTTTAAACGATTAGGTGAATATTTATCAGTGTTTGAATGCAAAATACATCGATCACATTACAAAATGGATGGCTTCACATTGTAAACGATGGACGCTAATGAACGGGAAATGCTCCAACACCACTTCAGACCAGGTCAGTAGAGCACCGTTACTTCAATCTCTGATAACGCCAGCACCTCTAGCGATCTGCGATGGTCTTGAATTGGTCTCTGAACAGGCCTCGTAGGGAAAGAGGAAATGGCTAATGAAGAGAATTTACTGATATCAGCTCGCCTTACAGAGCTACTTCTAAGTCAAACAAAGGAGCGAAACAAACAAAATTACTTGGCTAACTCAGATATACTCAACATATAGAACAAATTAACGAAAACGCACACAAAAAAGAAACGTATCTGACGTTAGTAGTTTTTTCTTCCGAGAAATGAGTTCGCATTCTGCCTCGAAAACAGAGTCTCCGTGCCCATAGACAAACGACGAATCAGCAGTGATAGGTACGTAACGCAACACACGTAAATTAACACAAAATGCCCGAAAAATGTCTGCACTACTTCCACGCACAGAGTAACACTTTGCTAAATACGATCCACTGCAAATGAACGAAGAACACGGCTCCAAGTTGTGCAAAGCTCTGAGATCACACAAAGGAAAATGATCATCCGGACAAAAATCTATCTCAAATAAAAAAGACCTCGCATACACAACACTTCAACATCATTCGAATACACGATCATCTAACGTCGATTCCTTGACAGCGAATAAGACACTCTGCTCTCGCTGGTCCACCCACGAGGCTACCCGAGAAAGAATTTTTCTAAAACGAAATGATCAAAATTGGTTAGAGAATATCCGGCAATATACTCGTATGATTATGAACTCAATATGAAAAAAAGATCTCACATTTGGAGATTCCTATTTCACTATTCGAAGCAAACGCAATCGAGCTCAAACTTAAATCGATAATCAGTATGCTTGCCATGAACGCGAAAATAACAAACCTAGTTGGGTTACTAATCTCAGACCAGTCAAACGTACGAGCGCCACAAAACAGACGAGAAGAGATATGAACGCCGCTTGAAATGAAGACTGTAATGGTAGAATTACAAGCATTCTCAAATGTTCAATAGCCGCTGAGGAGTAGGGGGAGAGGATAAGGAGCTTTAGGTAAGAAGATAAAGGATCTAAAGTTATCTATTCTTGGACACAGACTATTCTGGATGGAACGGATACGATGCTACACGGTACACAAGGGACACGCCATACTCAGCCCCACCACACGATGCCCTGCTGTATTACCTCGTCTTTCTTCAAACAACTCATCTGACAACCAAACGCCAAGAACCATCAAACGTGGTCATGGCATTCAAGAAATCCAGTCACTGAAAATGTTCGTCAACTCGAGTCGAAATGAAATCAGTGGTAATTCAAAATCGTAGGTTGCTTTAAGAATACCAGAAAATGTGACGTTAGTCTCTTACATGAAAGTTATATTGCCATAGTAGACAGCAAACCTGATAGCCTATAAGACAGCTATAGGAAACATTTATTAGAAATTAAAGAACGCTCGTGTATTGTGCGGACGTTCTTGTTGTCCATGTTACCGTTCTTCCAACGTTTCTCTTAACTACAGTTCTCAACTTTAAAAATCCATCAATAAAGGAATGATTGGGTGATCAAGTCTAGATAGTCGAGGTACACTACAAAATAGGCAGGCCAGCAGTGCACCCTGAGGTGGGGACCAGCAGGCGGGCTACACGACGCTACTCTACTGAGGAGCGGGACGCTCCCTCGCTGGTCCTGAGCGCTCTACACGGCATGTCGTCGGACGCCCAGTTCTCTCAGCCAGCGGCACCCCCACACATCACTAAATTGACCACTGATAAAATATTGCACTGGAACAAAATCTCTGACGTTAGCTAAGTCTTATTATATACTGATGTGGCGGAGTAAATTAATACTTTACTTGAAATTATAGAGTAACCGATAGGAGACTTGTGCACAACTATGCAAAGTACGGGACGAAGTTTATATATTCCAAGTTACTGGACAATGTGCAAGATAGGGAATCTAAAATAAAATAGGCTAATAAGGAGTGCAGGATTGAACGATGCAGGGGCACAAACAGACAGAGAACTAGTCGCCGACCCTTAAGGAAAAAAAGCAACGTTTCGCTCTTTATGACGCTTCTCACTATCGCAGGCATTGGATAATGAGGACAATTTCAGTCAGCTCGACCTGATATTTTATCAGTGATACGCCATTGGGCTGAGTGTCCTCGGGACACCTCAGCTCGTGAGTTGTTAGCGGGTCCATTATCTTCAAGACTAATTTAGTAAACCTGTCATATGAACAGAACACTGAAACACAACACCAATTTTGACAAAAACCTACCAGAAACATAATTGTAAATGATGAAATTCCTACACGTACTGAATTAGAAAAATGTTTCACATCTCAACGGTTGGGATGTTGGCATCAGCGAGTACAGACTACTCGCCAACGGCTAACCCAACTTTTCGTCTTGATCGGACCTAGCACGACTCGCGTCATCACCCCGTCAAAAACTCGAGCTGAGAGCATCAAAAAGAGCGCGGCGCCACTCGCCAGGAAGAGCTATGCCAGAGGACTTACAAGACAATAAAGAGCTCTAGAATTTACCTGTACTGCGGTCTACCTATAACCTACGAGCCACTACATGGGATCATAGTTATCGTGAGAGAGAACTTTGCTTATATCAATACAAGCGACTCTGACCAATCATGAGCGATCCCCATGGCGTGGATTCATCCTGCCTTGTGTTTTAACAGATTTTGGAAATAGAATTGCTCATCTCACAACAACTACAATTCTCGATGGTGGTTTGTCAAGAATACGGCAATCCTGCAATGATATTACAAGATAAGCTTAGGAAGTACAAGGACGGCTAGCGTAAAGACCTGTTACCGTATGGTCTGGTCACAACATACCCAACACGCACGTAGCAGCTGTTGTACGAACTATAATAATATTTTTAATGATAGGAATTCGAATGCAATGCATTTAGGTACCTGATTTTGCTCCGACGGTTTGTAGGCGAGTCTGAGTAGAAACTGAAACACGATTTTTGTAACATGGTAATGAAATGTGTTCTCAATCCCGTCCACAAACTTCACATGGAAAAAGTAACCCAACACTGGGGAAATAATCCCCTTCCGAATTTTGCTAATCGAATCTACACTCGGATATAGTTTTCTAACATGCAGAATATAGATGAAAACAAAATAGTTAATGAACTTTCAATAGTTACTAGCTAGAAATTACAGAGGCTGTGGTCACCGAAGAAGTTCTCTGGATATTATACAACACATACCTAGGCATTCATGATAAATATTCCACAGACGAAAATATGATCGCACTAAAAGCAGTCGGATCGTGGACTGGAAGACCCAGCTTATTTTCACACAGCTGATGTGTTTGACAACTGAAATTAAACGTCTAATGGAAACCATCGATGCGTTATTTGGTCTGTTCTTTCCATATTGATTTGTATTCCAACTGTGAACGACCTCCTGAGTTAGTACTGATGCTGCGCCGGTGTGCAATGAAACTTCTAACACTTCAATATATTGCGAGACCTGCATGTACGGATATTCTCTACATTTTGGTCTTTCTCGATTTTTCCATGCTTTATTGGACAACCATAGTTCAGCTGAAGCACCCACACGCCCAAACAACATTGTAACTGTAACACATAGTACACTACATCAATATTATTTATTTTTAGGAAAAAGCGACATGGAAAACAGTATCAACCTCTGCCTACTCCTGTTATCCACTGCAATAACGGAGAAACTCATCCGATTCTTATTCCGGGATATGGAATGTGATCATGGTGAGTCGGCAAAACTTTTCAAGATCAACACTCAAACCGATGGTAGAGGCGGTACCGTACTGCATCACACTTGCACTGCATCGCTGCTTGGGACGGACCTGAGAGCACGAGGATGCTACAGCAGCGTTGTTCACTCCACAGTACTGTAGTAGCTAAGGCCCTTGCTTTTGATTAACAAGTACAAAAGAGAGGAAGCAGCAGCGCATGTTCGTGGTCACTTCAAGCGCTCGCCGCATTACAAACCATTTCAAGCATAAAATGATCATAATATATATATCAACGGTCGCGTTTGCAGTAAGTAACGTACGTGAAATTTGTATCATTAGATATAGTTAATAATATTTTAACGTAACAACTACATTTCCGCAAAAGTGTATGGAGGTACGATGAAAGAGAAATACAGCATATAACTTACGTTCCTACAGGTGCTACAATAGGGCGATCGTTTAACTACTCAAATCTTCAGTTTCAAGATCCCGACAACCAAGGAGGTAGGCAACTCGTGTCAGTCGCTACAGCGAATGCAACTCGCCAAGCTTGGCGAGCTAACAGGGATGAAAGTAATACACAGTCGAAAAAACGCGACACGGGTCTTCTAGAAAAATATACATAGCAGGTCCTAGCGATTCTCAGAAACTCGAATAAAAAATCCACCGGATTGAGGTTGTTTATCAGTTTAAATTTTGAAGGAAATCGAAAAATTTGTCTTAAATCCTCAATTCTAATACACTCTCCATAAAACGACACCCAAGACTTTACTATAACCCACACTTCTCGACAAGTCATACATGTAAGTTTATTAACATAACTTGCGTGAAAATAACTAAACTGTTCATTCCTAACACAGCAAAATATTGATAAACAGAAAAAACTTAGCGCTGCATAACCCAATGTACTCCAGTGTAGCAGCTGGTGGCCACGTTAGAACCAAGAACAAATGCTGCTATCATGACACGGACAGAACAGACGAGGGATTCGCGGGGTAATGTGTATTTTACTTAATGAAGGATAACCATTGGCTGCAGTTCATTTCACAATGAATTAAAATCGACAAAAATCAAAGCAACAGAAGCTGAGTAACATGACTGTCTCGCGGAATTTAATCACGAGCTTGTTCCAGTCCATAAGCTATTTCCATTAATCGCACTCAGTACGTTGGTGATTGTATTATTCTTCAAGGATGAATGGTCAATTTGAACCGAAATATTGCAGTCATGAGACGATGGTAAACTGA
This sequence comes from Orchestia grillus, assembly GCA_014899125.1. Taxonomy (NCBI): domain Eukaryota; kingdom Metazoa; phylum Arthropoda; class Malacostraca; order Amphipoda; family Talitridae; genus Orchestia; species Orchestia grillus. The sequence goes on from VOMN01074419.1 coordinate 13,777, forward strand.
AGCGTACAACCCTCACCGGCAGCTGGCAAACCATCTAGTTAATTGATGCCAGGATGGCCTGTGATGCATTGAGTAGTCGCCACATTCAGCACTGACAGCACAGACCTGAAACTATTAAATTTTGCAGCTATTTCAGAGCGTCTGTGCAAAAAATCGAGATTCGAGAAGGTATTAAGGGTCTATAAAAACAATACATGCGAAACTGATTTCAGATGGAGTTGACCATGACAGCAATGCAGCGATAGTTATACATCAAATAACTAGACAATTTTTGTTCCCGTAAAAATGATACATGGAGAATTATTAACTCCAAAGAGTAACACGCAACCCGAAATTTTCGGGATCTTCTCCTTCCATGGCTGCCACCAGCACTACTTGAAATTCAAGTAGTCATTGGTGAACTTGGTGGAGCACAGCCCACGGAGCAGGCGGCGACCTCCCAGAGTGCCCTGCTCAGTAGTTGTCGCGACGCCCAACGGGTCCTCCAAACTCCCGGACACTGCAAAATGCGTCGTATTACTTCATGTACACTACAGGAATTCATTCCGAACGGAACGCTTAGTCAAACGAAATTTACAACCGAAATACTTTTGTTTTAGTGAAAAAACTTCGTGAGCGTACTTTGAATAGTAATAACAGAACTGATTACACCACTTATTTTTTTATCCTTCATCTGAAGGTGAAACCGATACCCCAGTAATTGTGATTAGCAATGCGACAACAAGGAATCTCAAAACATGCTCTACGAAATAACTTTTTCACACTTCGACTACCATGAGTCGGATATCAACACAAAAATTCTTATCCGTCCCATTGAATCGTTAGGAGTTCAGTCACCCTATCCACTCGAAGTGTCTTAGCAGCGGCAGTAACCATCAAGAAGAGACAAAGTTGAATTCATCAACCATTGAAGGCCTGGAAATTGGCACATGCAAGAGATGGATTGTACGGAAAACTCGCCACCTTCACGAGACTGAAGGCGACATAAGAGCATTGTAGAAATGCTTCAACTGGCTCCATAACTAAACCGAGAACAGCCTCGTGCAACAAGCCCAACCAACACTGGTGCAAGCAGGTAAGTTGACCACCAACGAGCCCGTTTCCTCAAGGCGCACTGACTACGACAGGCACAATAAGCAGGTGGCCAGTTCAGAGACTCCAAGTAGGAACTCACTCAAAATATGGTAGAGGTCTCTTCTTGAGCACCGCTACCCTCGAAGGGTAGCAACAATTTATTCAATTCAATAGAGTTTGAGAAACGCTAGATGGATGTCAGTCAATACCAGTACTGCACATCCCGCTGGTTCACCACTCGCTTCCTAGATGGAAATGGCTTACGAGTAAATATCGATTTGTGAATGAAGGATACATGACGCACCCACATCAAAGTCGGAACTGTGATACTCGTACACAAGTTTTGATATACCTCGCAATTCGCAGCTGGTTGGCATCAGAAATATATTCGCAGTGTCAAGATTCTGAAGGTAATTAGCAGACAGGATAGGCGTATTTCGCCGTTACCCAAAAAAGCTTGCTAGCAGGTAGAACCAAGAGGGGAAATTCTATTTAGTAAAATCAGCTTAATGCCGATCATCATTCAGGGTGCTGATAGTAACTCAAAATTGGTCAATATCGACACAACTCTCATTAAAGAAGACAACGTTCCCAGTCTGGAGTTACGTTGATGCTGTATATCAACAGATGTTATATCTCGGTGAGCAGCTCGACGAAAGACCGGAAGTTACAGATGTCTTAGTAAACGGCAGCGCATCAAATTTAGACCCATGGCTGATGAACACCATAGGGAAATCAGGGACACGTTGAAAGGTTGTAGGGATGTCGATGTACAGTGAAGATCCTCTTCGCACGATGGGTGACGTTGGCGAGAACCCCGTGGCATCAGTTTGCCAGAACCCCGTGGCATCGGTTTGCGAGAACCAAATGGCATCGGCGACAATTTCAGTAGATAGTTTCTCGAAAGGCTCAATTTGCAATTATTGGCTAGCCGATTCATTTTATCGGATTTTGCCATATATGGAGTGACGTCTCGCAAGTAGAAGGTGATGGCAGAGTGACGAGAGTTTTGGAATCAGTTAGTACTTCTTGTTAAGTGATACAAGCAGCCGAATTCTGTGACAGCTCGTTTGTTACAGATATGAATATTGCATCAAGATGACAAAAATGAAATTGTTCTAAGCACAAATGTAATATTAGGATACTAGCACGTTCACTGTTAGTTGTTAGTTGATAGTTGTCATGGAAAAATTAGTAGAATCCAGAATGAAGACAGAAGTGCCATTTCCATAGACCAATCGATTGTTAGGACAGTCAGGTGGCAGACGACATGCTTGTTAGCTTCGGAGATCGTTCCGTTTGGGAAGCAGAAGGAGGCGCCTCACAGGGTCGTTAGTAGACACACGTAGTCAGAGACTACATTACTGGGAAGACTGGCGATTTCTTGTTAGCTAAACCAAACAACAAAATCACTAGTCTTCCACAGTACTGCAGCCCAATTACACATTTCGCCAATACTCGATCAAGAGCTCAAAGCGAAAAGTTCCTACAGGCATTCCAATGGTTTGGAGCAAGGAGATGCAGTCTCCTGGCTGTTAGTCGGATTGTTAGAGCACATCAAGCACGTTAATTAGCAAAAGAGGAAATAATTGAAGTGGTCATGCAATTAATCGTAAATAACATCGGTGATCCAAAATATGAAAAGAATCAAAATCAATTTTTTACACAGAATAACTCAAAGAGTAACGAAAGATACTTAAATATTAAAAAGTGTTGAAAAGCAGACACGTTTTGATCCAAATAAATTTGAATGAATAACAAATGGGCGTGAAAGTAAAGAACTCCTTCGACATTCAACGTAATGCGGTAAGTCAATCTCAGACATGATGAAAGGTGTTGGTGTTAGCAGAAGGCTATAACCACCATGACAGACCAGCCAGTACACGAGCATATTTGATGGAGACAACTTTGGTGAATCCAGCGAGTTCATATTACAGCGTCGTAAAAGCGCGTTAAATGAGGAGGTGACGCGCCTCACCTCTGTTGTAAGAGATACTGAGCGTATTTAATCTGCTGCTCCTCGCCCACAATGGTGATGACCCTGTCGTTACTGCCCGGCCGCGCGTCCTCAATGTTGATGCTGCAGCACGAGTCCGCACGAATCTTGCGGATGCGGGCACCGCCTTTGCCGATGATGGCACCAGCCACGTCCTTCGGGATCGTCACCTGAGAAAAATCAGGTCGTGACCAATTTGTCCATGGCTTACGCTTGATTTGGATCAGCTGAGGATCTCCTAATCCGCAACGGCAACTCGAATCTCAGTAACGCAAATTGTTTGCACCAATGAAAAAATGCATTTAACTTGCAATCACAGAAAGCCCCTGATAATTCAACTATCAAAATAACTATATACCAGTAATCCGAGGGTAGAGTGAGGGCAAGAATAATGAGAGCACGTCCAATTTCAAAACACGAAAGTGTTGCCAAAGTCAAATCGGGCGCCCTTCATGGAACACCCTAACTGTAAGCATTCATACGTATGGCACGGGCTCAGAAGTAGCATCAACACCAATTTCAACATGAATTCATAAACAGAACATTTTCCTAAAGTACTCCTTAGATCCAGTGATCAGCATTTTACTTCATTGCCAAGAGTACATGTATGTTAGTTGGAAATATGTACTTGCTTCATCCATGGTTTTTAAAAGAGATGGGAAAGATCTACGTGACTGAATAAATTTCAAAGTAATTAAAATTTAGGACTCTTCAAGTATTACAATTTTTAGTCATAATTTCAAGTTTGTTTATACTTACGATGAAAAAGGAGCTTCATACGATGTGAAAGATATTACTGATAACAAAATTAGTCTAAAGAGTCGATGCTCAATCTGATAATGCGGAAGAAGATAGACGAGAGCCGACGCTATGCTCACCTGGGTGGTGACCTGCTCAGCCATGCCCATCTGTTGGTTGTTATTCCAGTAGCCGCCCTTGCCGCCCACGCCGTTGCTGGGCATCATGTCGAAATCGTCGCCGCCTCTCCGGTTCATAGAGCTGCCGTTGCGCGGAGGCGAAAAGGGGCCCCCTGGAGGCCCACCGCCTCGCCGTCTGTCCCCAAACGGCCCCATTCCCCCATCCCTTGGCCCCATAGGTCCACCAGGAGGCCCCATCGGACCTCGGCCACCCATGGGTCCCTGAGGAGCGCCCATGGGGGGCATGGGACCGCCTCCCCTGGGGAAGCGACCTTTGCCTTCACCCCAGCCACCGTATTCGCCGGCGTAGAAGTCCTCATAATTGTAAGGGTTGTACGGGTTCTCGACGCCTTTAATTGGCGTGTCCTTGAGCGTGTCGACGACGCTGCTGAGCGTCAGCAGCACGCGGGACCTATCGCCCGCGATCTGGATGACGCGGTCTGTCGACTGAGGGCAGCAGCTGCTGAATGCCTTCACTTGGCCACCGCACAGCTGAAACCAAATTGACAAATAAAACACGCGAAAAATTAAAAGATTTTAATAATGTTAAGAAGAAAAATTTATTTCCGTGAATAAACACCAACTGTAGCCACATAGAATTAACATAAACGACCTACTTTGTTTTTTACATCTGTGCTCGCGCTCAGACTATACCTACCACTCTTCAAAAAGAAAAGAAATTCAATACTTTCCTGTAGGTACTTCAAATGAAATTCTTCCCACTTGAGGAACCAAAGGTAGAATGGACAAAAGCATCACGTGGGTTGAGGTACAATAATGTCCAAACACCAGAAAACATAATAAACATATTGAAAAACAAACCAGATAAGGCTCATGGATACTGAACAAGGTAAATTCAAGAGATTCAAACTGAAGTTTTTCATATGCCTAAATTTAAACGAGTACAGTGCTCAATTTTTTTTGTTCAAAAAACTATGAATATCGCCACGTTCATGTCAAATATATCAAGTCGTACAAAAATTCAATAATACTCGTTTTACAAATTCGCGTAATTATAAAATAACTCATTCGGCCTCACTAACAGAGCTTGGCAAATGGAGTTCACTAAATCCTTACTGGGAACCTCAGTAAATTAAAGCCCTCCGGAGTGCGATATAAAAGCATTCGACAAAAAATGCTCAAGAATACATCTTGTATGAACGTGGATACAGTTCCACGATTAAAAGACACTTATAGACCAACATAGGTTTAAAAATACGAGGCAAAAAATATCTTAATTACTCCTCACGAACATTAGTCATGAGAATCGAGCACGTTTAAAACTCAAAAAATAAAATTCAGAAATTCGCGTTTGAGACCACGGCAAGCGTCTTTTTATAAAGCTTCTTAGCATTATACTCTACAAATTTTCCAGTGTTGATAAAATATTTAACCTGTCTGGACATAGTATGCAAGCAGCCTCACTCAAACTCGCCTCCTGAAGAACTCGTCCTTCACGGGAACTAGTGTATCACTAGAGATAATTTTCGAACCTCTCACGTAGCACGACAAAAAGTAGTAAACTGGTAAGTTCTTTCAAACAATCAAAGCATTCGCAGCAACCCTCTCTGCAACAATTCTAGGTACTTGACACCAATTCAGACGGAAACGCAACCAAAACACAAAATACCAGGACAGAAAACGACTGCAAAATGTAAGAGAATGAGCGCAAGCAGCAGCAGCAGCAGCGCGCCCGAGCAAGGATGTTATACAGCAACACGCCAATGAATTATCGATTGAGGGCGCAAAATCGCTAGGAAATGGGGGGCGAGCGTAGCGCGACTGCGGCAGCTCCCCTTTAAAGCAGCGACAAACTGGGGCTATGCAAGAACGCACAGGCCCAGCCAGAGCAGGCAACACCGTCACAAAAACGCGAGAGATGGATCCCAGAGACAAGAGTGGCTGGCCTCCGCAGTACGATACCTTACCTAGAACAAGAAAAAAATACGCGCAAGAATAACAAAATCAACACAAAACTTTAGGCTGATCTGGAAAATGGAAATTATGTTTTTCCGACATGATTCAATATGCGCGCACAAACATGAGGCGGTGAATCTGTTACGATTTGGTTTCATAAACAAGCCGCCTAGAACAGATGAAACGGAAATTTCAACGATTCCGGCCACGAAAACTGAAGATGGAGAAATATTTACCAATCCACACTACAGCTCGTACTGTTTGAAATGCTGAAAATAACGCTCACCAAAACACTACTGCAGCTGTAAGAAACAGTATTCTTTAAAGGAGACGGATCGTTTCATAAGCCAGCATTACAGAGCCAAGTGGGGAGGTTTTACAACAACACTGTCTTAAATCAACCGTTCAGTAATCAGTAATATAGATTCTCTAAAGTGATTAGGGTGACAAAACATAGAAGGGATGAACCTCTGAGCTAGTATCTACGACATCAATCTTGCGTGTTCATTCCTAACTACTTCATAAAAATTAGTGAAACTGGTTAACATTTGGAAGAAATGCCCTACGAACATCAGTTCAAACTGAAAAATGTGTAGAGACCAGGAGTAATATAAAAATTTCCGGTAGTTGCAACACTATAGCTGTCCAAGAGGTTTTATTGAAATGATAACTATATTTTCGAACGGCAATGAGAAGTCGCGCCCCGCTATTGTACGATGCACCCGACTTCACCACGAAAGAGCAAGTGAAGCTGAAAAAGTAACACTGCTCACTTTCGCAGGATACTAAAACTAACAGCTGTAAACGAGAAGTGTTCCTGACTTGGATGGGGGCTGCAGATGCCTCGAAGGATCGACAACGTTTTGCTACGTTAACGAGGGGAGACCCAAACAACAAGCTTCCTCCTACTACACTTCGCCTAGAAGTGCACTCGGCTCCAAGGAGAGCAACGAGACGATAACGAAAATCGCGCAACAGATCCAAGTTCAAAGTAGCTCTCACTTGAGCACGATGTAACTGAAAATCCAACAATATTAACCAGTTGAACACACTAATAACGAGAAGAGAAAGTAAACCACCCTGCACTCTCAATACATACTACGGCTGTTGTGTGAATCAGTGTGACCACCCTGAGCAGCACAATGGACACGCACAGTGGGCAGTAGGGAACACACGCGTGTGGCCCCACACAAAAAGTCAATACACCGCTGGAAAACGGCGAGGTCAGTATGGTGGAGGATGGCACCACACGGGCTGTTCCTTTATTGAGCTTTCGACGAACTAAAAATAAAATAAAAGTTCGAAAGACGCTATTCACGAATACACCAAGTTTTTATACAGGTGAACAGAAATAAACACGAAGACAAAATCACGGCGTTGAAGTATGAAAAGGGGAGGCATGTTCGACCAACACGCAACTCAACGAGAGCTCTTTGAATTTGGATGGATATTCCTCACCTGGAGGTTCAAAGTTCGTACAGCAAAGATGAAACCCAGAAAAGAGCACCTGGTTACCAACGCGATAATTGCTTGTTTTCAAAATTTCAAATAGATATGAAATTAAGAAAAATCCAATTATTTCGATAAAACACCAAATCAGAGAGATCTAATGGTTACAAGATAATTCAATACACTTCTCTCCGAAACATTGAACTAAAAAATGTTCACATTAAACGTTTTCAACAACTGTCAGTTCTTTCCTTCAAATGCAGCCTGAGAGGTAGTGTGTCAACGACGTGTCAGGTGCGCTACACAGATGATATCAATTTCGGAAGCAGTCAGAACTCCACCTCTCTGCCTTGGAACCTCGCCGGAAGTCACTTCGTCGTGGTTAAGTGACGAACTTTATAAACTGCGAGTCAAATATTTAGTTTTAATGATCAAAGTTGACCAAATAAGACACCAGTTATTCTCAGTGATAGGAATACTTCCAGATTGAAAACAAAGCTTCAAAGATGGAGGTTGGACAGTTCTCTCGTACGGTTAAGTGGGAGCAGAGCTACAACGCTGTGGCCAGAGCAATTACCCACGGATGGTTCAATATTAAGTAGCGTTGCCATGACGAGTGGGGGCAAACAGCAATACACGGCGCTGAATACACAGAACACAAAGCTCTTACTAGATTCTTCATTCATTTTCGAATGCCGAATCATGACACGAATGGCTTGCGCCAAGTTCATCAAAGCTAAGCACGAATTTGTCAAATTCGACAGATATCTCTTCGTTGTACGCATAAGCGCCGTTACGACACCTTAAAAACGAAATCTTAGCGATAACCTTAGAGTTTTATAACAAACTTCAACCGCCATATCTATCCCACAAAAAAATTCAAGTGACGAGGAGCAAATAAACTACGCAAAATATTAACCAATGCAGTAACGAATTTGTTTTACTGAATGCCAGGCTTCCTCGGACGAGAGGATGAGAAATAGTAAAACGAAAGGAAAGGTAGGCTGACTCAGCCATAACATCAAACTCACAACTATGACTCAAGAATCACACTCTAGCATTAATACAATGGAAGCACATTAGATTGACCAATATGTGTTCTACACAAGGCAAACTAGGTTATGAGATTACATCAGATAACTTGGTATCATGTAAATACAACGGGAATTTTTTTTAGTAGTACCAATTAAATAGTATTAAACATTTGGGAGTACGGTAAAATTCTTCCAACCAAGTTCATTGTCCCACATACGAAAATCTTTCGCTATCTCGCTCGTCGATTCAAATAATTTCCACTGCCACAATTCAGATCAGGTCACACAATCTTAAATCGATCATGCGTACACAAGCCTGGCTGGGTTGTCGATGGATTCTTGTGAAGAGCAGCTGTATTTATTTTGCCATTTTCACAGATTGAAGATAATCTCGTGAAGGTCCTCAACTATGGCGTAATATCAGGAGAGATCTAGAAGCTCTCAGAGAGGGCGGTTATTTCCATTTCAACATTTAACTGTGTACATAACCTGCAAACCAGAATAACGGTCTGCCAACATCAATGGAGACTGACGGCACGGTTTTCTTCAACGTATTTCGGTCCTTTCAACGATATTTCTAATAGAACTGATTCAAGCTTTGCTCACGATAGAAGTAATTAGCAAGCCTTAGCGATAGCTGATGAACGAATTGGTGTTCATGTACCTTTAAATGATTTCTGCAGAATAGCGAATTCTTTTGAGCGTACTTCTTAGTCGAAGAAAGTCAGGTCTGTGAAGCACGATTCAAAAGCTGTTAAATGACGAGTGTTTAAGTTTAATTAAATACTTTCGGTGCGAGAAATCTGAGTCACTGAAGCGCTGCTATTTCTAACACTAGTAAAGTTTTACTAGCGAAATCTTTAAGAAACCTTCAACACCTTCTAGTTTGTATTAATCTAAATGTTACCACATAAGCAGCATTCGATGCTTAGGAATAACATTCACGCCTTTTCCAAGCGGTTACAAGAACACGAGTGCACCGAACTCATGCGCTAGAATGAGAACGTACGCTTAGGAAACTGGAGCAATTAGGTTCCGATTGAACCCAGAAATGAGGTGCGTGAGTGACTGAGAAACCTCCCAAGGAAGAAAGCTAATCATACTTCCATGCTCATAGGGCTTATATTGTGGTAACGTTTCAATACCCAAACTATCCTAAAGTATCAAATATATTCTTGTCGACAGTTGTTCTGTAAAAAGCTGAACACAGAGTGACCATATTCCTAAGTAATATGAACGAAACTTTTTTTTTCTCGTTCACTGAAAGAACATGATTTTAAACGGCAGCAAATTGGTCGGCACCAGATTGCGCTCACCAATAATCTCTTCCTTCAAGAAATCGTGAAGATGAAAGTAGAAATTTCAAGTTTAAATCAAGACAAGAACTTCAAGAGAGAACCTACTTGGCGAGAACCTCTGAAGCGACTTGTCGTCGGCATGACCCCTAGCAACACGAGACGTAAGAGCACTGCCAAGTAATGCATGATTTTGGAAAAACTTTTGGGCATATTAGGGAAAGGAACGCTCAAACGCAAGTACATCTGCTCCACATTTATGAAACTCGGAGTTTTTGCAGTAGAACATCAGGATTTTAACTTGATGTTAAGATCTTACTTAGAAAAAAATTACAAAATAGCAGTCGACTTGGCTGCCCTTCCAGGGAGTTGGCAGTGCGCCACTAGTTCTACCATTACACGAGGAGCAGCAGCAGCAGCAAGAGCAAGAGCGGGACCAACGGCACGAGTCGCAGCTAGTGCTGGAGAAGGAAGCGAGCTGAGGGCGAGGCAGGGCGGGCCCTCCCAGCACTACAGATAATCAATACCGGCGGTCCCGTGCCACAGCCGCCGCTAGCTGCTGCTGCTCTTGCTGCCACTGCTGCTGCTGGTGTAGTGGTACAATTGCTCGCTAGAACTTCCCATAGCTACTGTGAAAGCTATACATCCTCCAGGATTACGATTCCTTCTAGTGTTCACGAAATTAGAAATTTATAATTCATATTTTCAATTTTAGGTACAGTTGCTATTAGCAGTAATAACGATGGTAGTAGCGTCATCACTGAACGTTTTGATCACAATGTTGAACATTATACTTTGCTTTCTTTTCTTACTTCACATGGACAATATACGATCACCGCATCACAAAATAAACTGACAGGAAGATATTATTCTCACTACAGAACTCGTATTTTTGAGCAACCAAAATACGACCTGCCAACCCTACAAAATTACCGAAATTCATAACTCAAACACTAATCCGGCACAACACTCTCGAGATGAAAATCCAGCATGCTTCACCAATTCCTAACATAGAAATACGGAAGAAATAATGGGTCATTGCTGTCAGGTTTAGTGATGAAGTCATTCAATAGAGTCAACCTTCACCACTCACTCATACCACTTAAGAAGCATTTCATTCTGCCGGCGGCCCAGACGTAGCTACGATACTTCGAAACTAAGAACACAAAAGAAAAATAAAGTTACATAAGTCGTTGAACGATAAAATAAGAATCTGGGAGCTATTTCTTCGGAAATTTTTTTCTTCAAATGTTCATTATTGTTAGAACAAAGGCAGGTTCTTCGCACTATATTTGCTGTCATTTTCTGAAACATTAGGAGTGTTTCTGTCGATTTCTCAATTATAGTTTGAAATCTTGATGATCTATCACGGACATTTGTCTATAGTTTCTTCGAGGTAACCTACAGCAGAAATACATATCAAGAAAGGAGTTAAATTGTTGTAGAGCCCAATAAACTTCACAAAACGTGACAATAACTGACTAGGGAAAGTTACGTAGTTACTCAGCATTGCAACGATGTCACGACTGTGCTTGTGTCTTTATCTCGTTGAAGCTACATATGGTGCATGTCTTGATCTCCTTCATATAATGAATATACTATGTACTCCAACAGCCTCACTGATTACTTTAATATAATTTTTTAAACGAGGGAACAAATTTTCCAATGTGTCACACGCTGACGCTGGCTACTAGCGCCACGGTTAATGAGGTAGCTCCTTGTTAGAACACTTCCTTCTAACGCTGGCTACCAAGCAACCGTCCCGAGTTCATAGGTACTCTTGATCGCTCAACGCTCCTTACAATAACAAACGAGAACGACTAGTATAGCGTTTTAAGTATGGAAACTCACTCGCCATCGATTTAACGCTTCATGCATAATTCACGCTCGTTAATAGTAAAACGATTCGAATACAAACTTTCAGAAAAAGCATCAGGAAAAATATTTTGAAAGATAAATAAAACTGCTAAATAAAAATGACAATACGATAATTTAGAACCATCAGTATCCCGAAAATATTTGAGATTCTAAAAAAGATAGGTAGTGAAAGATTGCAACAAATAGATCAGATTAGATTATCAGTTGGTGTGGCGCTCCTACCCACACGAAATGTGATCAGTTGGTGTGGCGCTCCCTACCCACACGAAATGTGATCCAACGGGAGTCAAGAAAAGGGACCATGGAGTGTGGCCTAGAGAACAGGAAATCTATTCACAAAGTGCGTTGCCACACAGGATCTCCTGGGCATAGAAACAGCAAGTTTAGAATGAATAGGAAGAAAAGACAAAGAAAAGATAGCAAAGAATGTAGAAAAATTGAATGAAGCGAAGTGGGCACAAAAAATTGAAGACCCAAAGAACAGAACTACACATGGCTGAGGTAACCTAACGGTGCCCCTCTGGGTTTACCAGTCCCTGTAGCATACACGATACACAAACCTTACTATCGCCTATCCTATGCCCCCTCTTAGGGCTCTAAACAGTAAAAAGAATCTTATTTTTAAAAACATTTATTTAATTTTTAAACAATGGGTGCGATCTCCAAACCGCNACACACAAAGAAAAGAATCAAACGTGTGTACAGCTCTAAATTCAGATAATAACTCGCTAGGACAGTCAATTTTCAAAAGCGAAGACGCAGAGCTTCAAGATTCATCCGTACACAGCATTCGGCTCCTCGACTTTACGAATCAATTCAAACTTCCTGGATCAAATCGAAGGGCTGCCATCGCGTTTAAACCAAGAGCGGGGCTACTACGCCTAGAGGCAGCATGGGCATGAGATTTTCCAACAAGAAGCAGCATTGGCATTCAACAACGAGATGTTCCAACAAGAAGCAACATTGGCACTCAACAACGAGATGTTCTAACCCTTGACGCCCAATGAAAACCCAGTGCTTGAAAGTAAAATAATTATTTTACACAAAATAATAACCAAGTTCATAAGCGTGATCAACTGAGATTGCTCATACACTTCAGTAGGGCAACACCAAACGTCGATACAGAAAATGTATTTGATTTTTACCAATCAAACATGAATGTTCATACACGCTAAGATTCTCAATAAGAAGCGTGATAGAGATTTCAAAGCAAGTTATTATCATTTTAGCAGAAGTGACTAACAATTTTTATATATAATTCAGAATTTTACCTACACACCTAGAGAATACATAATGATAAATATATTATCAAAAGTTAATGTAAATATCTTGAAATGATGAAAAAGTTTCATCGCTAATAAATAAACTGTTCTCATTCTAATAAAGTACTGAAGTACATCATTCTCGCAACTCAATTCGCATATAAGTTTGATGCTTACATCATAATGCCGAACTGTTAATAACATGCAGCCATGCTTCCTTACTTGTGAACAAGGATATTGCGTTGGAACAATTTAAATGAATATGTGATCTCATCAACTTCCAATTTCATCTCCAGATAATTCTCGGCAGCGGAATCGTACTAAGAATTATAATGTTAAATTCACAAAAAGATTCTTCCAATTGAAGTTGAAAGAATCTGAATCCAGTAACTCGCAGCAATTCATTTCAATTAGCACACGAGATACAGAGCTGCTTATAATTCTTTTCTAGACGTGTAATTTGAAAATCGTACAAAGGTTAAAATTAGGCAAGTACACAATTCCTATCGCTTTAATTCAATGCAATCCCAGACTTTCCAGCATAATTCATACACCTTCGAAATAACAGGTTCATAATTAAGCTTTCAACTTTCTCACTTGCGTAGTTTGGATTACACTGATAGTTTTAATCTCTTCATACACACGAAATGGGTCCCATTCTGATAAAAATGAAAGCCAAAGAGCAAAGAGAAGAAACCATTTAGTATGGACTGTAGAGAGCGTGAAATCTTTGCATAGGTGTGTTCCCACACAAAATTGCCAGCGCGTAGAACAAGTCAAGTAGGAAAATAAAAAAAGGAGAATTATCAGCGAAGAACGCATGACAATGCGAAGTGGCTACGAAACGCAGAAGCCCCAAAGGCCTAGCTTAAGCTGAGGAGGTAACGTAAGTGTCCCCATGGGGAGCATAGTTCCCACACTATAGGACCAACGAACTAACCCTATTGCTTATGGCCAGTTCTATACTTTTTGCTGGCTTATACTTTGTTTTGATAACTATTTTCGCACCCATCATCTTTTAGATACGGAGCATCAACTCAAGACAAACGACAAGCATCGTAAAACAGGCAATACAGTCCAGGATGTTTCACGCCCTGAGCTCGCGAAAAAAATGGTGGAGATACAGTTACTGAAATGCACTTAAATGCATTGAATTTGAGAGAGCTGCTGAGCGCTAGAAAGGCACGTGCGTTACAAGAAATTCTAATACCATCAATAGAAATACGACGAGAAAACAGATTTATCCAACAAGTTCAGGCAATTAAATTTTTGTAATCACAAAACACGTGCAATGCAAGAATGAATTACGAAAAGCAAGGCGAACTGATGTTTGTATCTGGGTTTAAATGATGGAAAGTAATGATATATAATACAACGTGAAATAGAACCGTAATAACACGTGAAATTTAATAGAAAGTGAACTAGAAAGAAACAAGAAGTTCAATGAAATGAGAAAACACAGTGGAGCAGAACATTACTGCGAGAGTAGAATGTAATACAAAATAAACAGAAGATTACCAGAGAAAATGCATCGCATATCTCACAAGAACGGTTTTAGGCTACGTCTTAACAGATAAGGGAAAAGTCTAACTAGCTTTCCCAGTCCAGTAAACGACGACAGCATGGAGCTTCTTCCATGTCTTCCATTCAGCTTCATTTTCTTCCATGTTGAATTGTACTCAGTGTTCATGCATCGGCAACCGATAAACTTATTATTTTTAGTCTCAAGCGGAAAGTTTCGAGCAGACCGCATTAAAATCAAAGAAAAAACGCAGGAATATTTCTTGAAAATTCAGTTCCAGATTCAGATCGTAGAAATTACGTTCAGTGATTGATGTACGGATTGTCGAGGGTGTCAAGTCATTTACTGATCGTTTACCGTCTCATTATCTCGTGAAGCAGAAATAACAAGTACAAGCACTATGTATGGGTCAATTCTGCCGCTCGAAACGCACAAGTAAGGAATCTAACCACCCCGGTATCCTCAGAAGTTACAGAAATTTTTGAAAAAATTATTGTACTGTATCCACGGAAAGTAGCGACGTCTGTGTGCGATTCAAGAACCAGAAGAAGCACTTCTACGAAAGACGAAAAAATAACTGGTTTTAATATCACCGTTACCCTCATACACAAAGCCAGACTTCTCAATCACCTTAAGATGGCACGTATGCTAGTGAGGTTATTTTTACTGCTAAAAACTATTTACAGTTAAGACCAAATCCAATTCTCAGAATCACAGGATTACAAAGAAGAGATCAGAAAACATCCCACACCTCATGAGATGTTTATCGTCGTTAAACAAACAGCCTTTGTCATGGCATGGACAGCAATATCAAAAACACGGAAACTGCTAATCGATTTGGTGAACAGCGGCACAAACATCAACACAGAATTTCATATTTATAAAATTTTAGTTTCAGCAACTGCTGAAAATAAGAAATGCTTCAAGGATCAGTGGTTCACCTTCCAACAAGATGGTGGACCATCCCACACCTCGGACACCATTTTCGAAGGTTCTAGAGTAAAGAAATGTGATCTCCGCGAGTCTATTTTCACCTGATTTAAATTCAATGAACTTGAGTGTGCGGTAAAACTTGCAAGTTGAAGTCTGCACACTTTCCCAAAAGATCGTTGATTCTCGTAGAAATTCCCTTTAGCAATAATGGGCCAAGACATTATAAGAAATCTTCCTCGCCTCGTACACGATTTCGGCTCGAGTGTAATTCAGGCTAAGGAAGGGCATGTTGAAAAATGTTGACAGCTGTTTCGCAATAATATAATTAAACATTCTCGTTGTTTCGGTTTATAAATCTGAATTTATAGGGAATTTTTAATCATTTCATTTAGCGCCACGACTTTCCACGTGACTTGTATAATAAAGGCCACCAAATCCCCCCTCCCCTTCCATGTGTTAAAAGAAAGCTTCAGCTACGGTTCATTCGACCACGACGACATGGTAAAATTTGGAGCCAACCATTGATAAACACTCATTACCCAATGAATGTCCTGGGAAATTCAAAGTCAACGAGGTATAGGCTGACGAGAACTTAGCGTAATCCTCGGGATGAAGAGAGCTTAGTGGTCTCACGTACGTTCATAAGCCCATATTATAAAAACAGAAGCATACTTCAGCACGATCTCCCGCAGCCAGTTTTCAGGCTGGATAATCAAGATAGAGGCACTACAGGGTCGCGGTTCTGACATGTACGCAGCGCAAAATTATCAACCAGCTTTGGTTCAAATAACAGCCTGTGCATCAACAGGTAGCATCCATGACTATAGCTTGAAGCAAATGAAGAGGTCAATATTTTTGTATATAAGCGTGCCTCCCAGCGCTCGTAAGCTAAGAACAAGTTTATTGCATGAATCATTCATGCCATGAAACCTAATTCAGTTCTCTGAATCTTTGACCGATCGAATAATAAGCATGAGGGTGTTTTCATTACACTAAAATTTAGTTACCGTCCAATAAATAATAAAACTCTCAATGTCAATGACGATCAACTTAATGTAGGAGATGGCGAAAATTAATGGCCGCCACCGGAGCTGTACACAAAAGAAAACGTCGAAATTAATTTAAACATGACTTACACGAGAGCTAGCCTACAAGAAAGTGAAAAAATGAGACCACATCAAATTTGGTATTGTAGCCACATTCTTTCCAGACGCGTTTCGAAAGCGAAACTGGACAGATATATGAAATTATCGAACCATGGCCAAAGGAACATCACAGAAGCATCAGGGCAGTCGGTCTCGCTCGCACTACTAGAGCCATTCTCAAGAGGAAATGGAAAATAAAAACGCAACACACTTAAATTCTACAAACAAAATTTTATCCAAAAAAGGTCTTACACTCCTTCTTTGGAGTTAACTAAGTGACGAACTCCTAAGGTCAATAAGAAGAATCGCCAACTTTCCCATTGCGATGCAATTACTCAAAGAATATAGAATTCTTCTAAAATTCGTGAATTAAAAGACCATTAACAGCGCGTACTAAAAAAATCCACCAATATAAACTAAAAATGCAAGATTTAGGATCAAAAATGGGTGAAAGCTCATTTTTCCTCTAAGTTGGGTATCAGAAGAGACCAGTAGCGAACTCCTAATAAATGGACACAAAAAATCAGTGAGCCGATGACGCACCGTTACTGGAGCTCCGTGCCACTCCAGTACCTCACACACGAGCGATACGGAATTCCACGCGATCAACTTATCAATTCTAGCCGAAAATTCCCACTATATATTCAAACAAAACAAATGGAATGAAGTGCACGTCTCTTACCTGTGACCCCGAGGAGGCTTGCACGACTCTGAGAATGGACTACGGAAAGACGAGACCGCGTACTGTGGTCTCCGAGAAACATGTTGCCGGTCACAAAATAAAATTTGAAGGGAAGAGTCGATAAAAGCCCCACTGGGTCGTGGAAAGTCACAGGCCCACGGAAACACTCACAGTGCACACAGCTTTACAAGTGATGAGAATGTTGGGGTCGTTCTGAGGTTCATGTTCAAGTGAGTAGCTCACCGGAAATTTAATCGAACTTCATTAATACAAATTAAAAGTCTTTCAAGAGCTTCTTATAAAAGACTACCCGACCATGCATGTTCATCGCATCGAAATTGACTTATGAACAAAATGTAAGTCAAAAATGAAAACAAAAAACTTCTAAAAAAACGAAAAGGTCATTGGATCATTCAGTGAGGGTCAATAACAAGCACTTAGCTCGGTTGCTGATACTGTTAAGTGCAGATGGTTTTGTTTGAGAAAGACCGGAGGGTTTTGCTAACGAACAGCTCGAGTTCTAGAGTACTTTCTGTTCACAAGATTCACTTGGAGAAAATAAGTAGAGGGCGAAGTGAGGGCGGCAGTAGCAGAGAGAGGTAAACGGGCGGTCGGGGTGAGCGGCGACGGCCAAGTAAGGGTGAGCGCTAGCAGCAACCCTTGGGTTGGCGCGTAGCCCCTCCCTTGCCCTCAAACACACATACCACACCCACCGTCGACCCCACCGCACCCAATGCCACAGCTGACACCATACAGCACAGAGGAAGTAGCAGCAAGTAGCATTTGTGCACCACAAGCTTCACCACAGCAACCAAATTCAACACGTTCATTAAAGAGCTGGTCATGAAAGCGAGTGGATTCACTTTCAACACTGAAAGGCTACTATTGGGGCCCCACCCACTCCCACTCCCACTCTCCTCCTTGGAGTGGTATCGACCGGCCACCACTCCCCTTCCCGTACCTCTTCAGTTCCCCCTTAACCCGAACTCTCCCCGCCCCCTGAGTTCTCGCTCCGTACGATCGGAACCACGACACAGAAGAGAAAGAATGCAGGTGATATCACAGCAGCACAGGCAATTGCACCCACAGGACCACTCACGCCGCTAATAAGATGAAGCTAACCAACAGAAAGCCACGTGCCGATACATCTTTTCGTGCATCACGCAGGACTCAACGTCGCCTGTTAACGTATGCGCAATAATCATTCGCAAAACAAAGAAGACAAAACAATGAAGAGAGATCATTGCTTCAGGAATAGTACTGCCTATGGAAGAAAACTGGCAGTTGTCTCAGTTGTTTAGAACACTAACCATACGGAGTAACGGCTTCAAACGTACCACCACACAACTCATCCGTCACTCCCACTGCACAATTCGTCCCACTTGTGATTATGAAAACAAAAAAATGCTGAGCTGATTCCACATGAATCATCCGACTTCCGACCCGATACGAGTTTAAATGGAACTATAAATCTAAAAAATATATTTAAAATTCTAAAGATAATATTGAATTGATAAACGGTCGCCCTCGAGTTCCACTTGACATTTCGCCTACTAACCGTTACAACGCTATAGCAGAAACGTGGAAACAATCGAGATCCTGAAATTTCTTCAAGATATGGTGAGAATTAAGTATAAGAAAGTGAGTTCAATTTCCAATGGAAATTGAAGAGTTTCTTTAGGATTTTTGAAATGTAAACCATGTCGCCTATGTCGATCGTAACTACAAAATTAGACATGTTACCAAAAAAGTAACTATTATAACAAATATGAATACACTAAGTAGGTTGAACCAATTTTGTGAATAGTCTTTTTTCCCTAATACCTAGGACAATTGTCCTTCTAAATCCTCGCCCCTCCATTACCGCTAGTTCACGTCAGAATTAGGCCATGTACCCCCTAGCCAACGTGCACTAGCCACTAACTAGCTTATAAATACACTCGTTCGTCACTTCAATTTTTTCTGCATGATAATTAGCGTAAAAAGAAGCTACAAAACTGCAATGTTATCTTCCGTAAGACTTATAAATACTTCTCACTCATGCAATAACATCAACTAGCTACCTTACACAGCTACAAGCATAGCGTAAGCATTAACTAAGAATGTCGGTAGAAAAAAATCCTTCGAAATTAACAATGAGGCAAAAAAATTACCTAGTTCAAATACAACATACTTGAGCTGATTTTTTTAACAGGTAACCTACAAAGTGCCCAAGTAAGCCAGATGCTGAGTAAGCACGGCAAGCGATCGCCTTGAGAAATGCGTCATTTTTACACTTCATGCAGACTAGACGATCTATCAATTAAACTTACTTCTAGGTCTTATGCGATTACTTCGTACACAGTGAGAAACTGAGAGACCTGAAAATACTCTTTTCCTGTAATTATTTTCCTAAAACAGTTACCCTCCAGGAAATAGAAAAACATCAGGGCATTATATAATTACACATGGTGAATTCAATACCCTGACGGGTAGTAAGCATGGCACGCACAACAACCCGGGACTTTCAACATGTACAACCGATCAGTTAGCAACATCTCCAAACTTAACATGGAAAAACTAGGAGAAGCACTGACCTCTCTGAGCTCCTTGATCTTTTCGCCGCCCTTGCCGATGATGGCCCCAGCCTGTGACTGGTGAACCAGCAGGCGCACGTCGCTCTCATCAGTGCGAGGAATGGCCTGGCCGCGTACAACAGAGTACCATCAAGTTGCGTACTAACGTGCAACAAAGTATTCAAAACGTGTGATATTTTTTTCGGGAGGTTTCCAAACACGGCGGTGAAGGAGATTATAAAGCTTACGGGAAGTTCCATTACCATAGACGATGGTTAGCACTCTGCTTCCTCGTTAACTGACCAATTTTACATGGTAGATCATGAAAATTTCAAAAAAATCAAATTCGGAGATAGGATTAGCTTTGCGATACAAACATACCTGTATAACAATTTGACATTTGATAGGGGGAATACTAAAAATAAAATGTCAACATTCAATAACTCCCGAGTTTCTAGTACAGTTGCAGTGCTTTCCAGTTACTTGAAAACTCATGTTCCGCAAACCGCAAAGAACACCACTTTCTAAACAGTTATGATTCACGGCGAGAGGTTGCTAGCAGTAAAGCTAATTCTAGACATTTCCAAACAAGGCTGTTTTACCTGCTCTGATGTCTCACGAAAACCTCCTAATAACAGCTTCCAAATACAAGCGGGTGCTATGACAACAAGAGATCGACTTATTCACATGGCTGCTGTGTAAATGTACCGCAAAACCCTCAACCACCAGCGTCCCATAAATAGAACACGTGTAGAAATTGACGTATTTTCATATTTAAGAAGGAAAAATATTCACTGTTTGCTTCACCTAAACTACTACATAAATGCCAACCTGTCCAAAAAATCGCACGATGAGCAATTTTGCATGATGAATTTGACGTCTTACCCGATATAACACCAGCTCCTAATGAGTTAACCGTTCAGCGAACGCCACACCCACTTAGCCTGCAGGCACTAGCGAGAACTCACCTCAGCCAGAGCGTTGAGGACCTCCTCGAGGACTTTGAGCACCACGCTGTAGTCGCCTCGGACGGTGAGCACTCTGTGGACGGCAGGACCGTACAATGTATTACGAAAACGATAAATGATCCTCTAAAAATATGTACCAAAAGGAATGGGTTCCCTAAGTATTTTACCCACACGTGACTCGTCAATTTCACAAGCAGAAGCTAGCGTCATCCCTAAGAGTGTTTCGTAGCGAACCACTTCCCAAAGCTAGTAATTCATTTCAAGGACAATTTAAACAATGGCAGTTTATAGAACTATTTCATACGACACAACTCTTGAAATCTTGCTCGAATCATTTCTCTGTACACTGAATCGAATCCAAATCCACATTATAATTCGTGTAAACAAGTATAATGAGGCTTATATGAAAGGACTTGCGGTGGAAAATGAATGTCCTACACAGAGAAGAAGAGGTGCGAGGGAGCAGGAGTCGCCAACACTCAAGTGAAAGGTTCGGTGTTCACCCTACTGTGAAGGAAGCAAGCGCCAGGGGACTGTGGACACAGTGAGGTGTTGGCTCATGTCTTACGTCACAGCTAAGAAGAAAACTGGACTACCATCAAAACTACAGCAAGGGAGATGATGAGCAATGGTAGGGGGGACAGTCAAGAAACAATCAAAATCGCAGAAATATAATTGTGCAAAAAAGCAACGACATGCACAACTTAGATTTTCTATCCAGTAACGAGACAAACCTATGCGTCCAAAATTCTTCCCCCAGGTCTATAATCAATGGAATTTCTTACGAGTATAAAGCAACAGAGTGAGCCTTCTGTATAATTTAGGATCAACTGAATTTTTCAATATTTTTCAGCTTGTTTAATCGCCGATTCTAGAAAGTACATTTCTAGACAAGTAAACCCGTTAGCAGGTACAATTGAACACAATCCGCACCCGCAACGCACCACGGTGCCAGCGGCAACAGTTTTTGGCAGCACCGCATTGGTCACAATTTTCGATTGAGAGTAACAGTTTAGGACCCGATAATTTCTACGTAGTACATGAACATATATATTTGCAGAAGACATGTCATCCTCCCGGTGTCAAATAATTTGAGTCAGTTGCATACCTCTCACGTTCCATAACGTGCGGGGACTAATGTATTCTCTAAGCGACACCTCCGAACGTGTCCCACTGAACGCTCTACTTTCTGAAAGTCGCTTTTTCGCAATCGACCACGTACTACATTAGCACGAGTGCAAGGAATGCACTTTACGACCCCGCAGCTACACTGAGGAGCGATCAGGGGTACTTGCTATTGCTCCCGTAACCAGGATGACTCGAGGGAGGAAGTCAGCCTGTACCTAATTAACTTGTCGTACGATCAACACATTCTAAATTTAGATGATGTAACGAGTCCAAGCTTCGACCAAGTTCACGCTTCAAAGTCACCACTCGAGAACATCACAATCATGGCACAAAAGGTGGGTAATTTTACCCACCATTCAAGCAAGAGCTCAAATTATCAAACGGAATAAATTTCATTTTTCGCACACGTGAGCTACGGTCCTTCAATGAATTTGATGATCAGCGATTAAATTTTCGTGAACGATGGTGAGGTAGATTTACAAATAAATATACCGTAATGAATTCGCGACTCCCAGCACCTCTTCCGCCTACCGCTCGACCGCTTTGTTTATTAACAGCCCCTAACCTTAAAATAACACCACACGAATGATCAATTTGTAGAAAGTATACACCGCCAATGTTCATGGACTAGTCATTATGAAACTGAATTAGTTGATAAATTAGTCTGAAATCTTCGGACAATAGAACCAGCAATCAGAACGGAACTAGGCGCACAGCGCACTGAAGTTTCACCGGATATTTCAACGTGTACATCGCCTTGAAACAGCACTTGCTAATGTCACTCGAAAGTAATCCAAGCCAAAAGTATGAGTGAATTAGCTAACACCTCGGTACACTCACAACGTAACTATAGGAAAGCGGCAGCCTGCAGCCAAAATTAAATCAATTAGAAGCAAGAGCTAAGCCTTAGAAGCATAAAACCACTCCAGACAATCATTTCATGCAATTCACTCGTAAGTATAAAATTGAAGATAAGTAAATAACTAATGCAATACACTTCCAATGAGCAGTTAATAACATTTTTCATAGTTAAAAACAGGAAAACTGTCTTCCTTCCCAACGTAAACCCAACAGGTAGCATTAGCAACTAACACGAAACCCATAATAACTCCGGCCACAAGTTATACAAGAAATGCAAGACGTATCCTTTGCTACCCTATGTTGCGATACCGATACATTAATACGTAGCATGGAATTTAGCCTAAAATTTATTCTTCATTAACAGGAGTCGGGTAGAAAAATTGTTTGGTCGCACCTCATTAACAAAATGAAATCAACATCAGACAATAATTCATAGAATCAATTTTGAGCAGCTCAAAAATTCGTTCAATATATTCAAAGAAATTCCACTCCTTCAACTTAAATTCCGAACTTAACTAGAATCCGAGGATATGCGTTTTGTCGTTGAATTTGATTAATGAATGAAAATGTCAAATGAAAAGGGCCCCCACCCAGCTTCCCTTGCCAGTAGGTTCTAAATAGACGCTGTCGGGTAATAATATTGGACCCTGGTGACGAAGCACCAAACAACCGAAGTTGTAAGTTACTGATTCAGTGAAAAGGTAAATAACGAAATCATTTGAATAGATTCCAATTGCCAGGTACATCTAGCTCAAATAATGCTAAAATCTGCAGGCATTCAAATTCGGTACGGCTGATATGAACACGTAGTATTCAACCAGACCAAGTCACGGATCAACTGAGCGCAGAGCGTTAAATTACAACATTCTTCAATGTAATTTCCCACATGGAATATAATCTTTCGCTATTAAGTTGCTGATCGGGGTTAACTTTCATCGATTAAAATGAATGCTCATTTTTCGTAGGTTTAAGTACACATCGCAATATTCATCACCTCGCTGCATCAGAGTAATTAAGCTACTGGATATCATAAGGGGTTGCGATAGTCTTTTTAGATGCATGAAAAGCTGGGGAAAAACGCACAGAAGTATCTGGACGACTTTGAGGAGCTCGCGGGCGGAAATTCGATAATCCTAACCATAACTAACGTAATAATACCGAATGCATGAGAATATGTCGAGAGAAGTTGGATACTTTGGGGGGACGTCTCGTGAATCACACCGACCATGTCGAAAACTACAGGCGCATTTATCAATAATAAACTCCCGGCAGAATTATCGTTTTAGAATCTCCTTACACGGATACATATCCATTAATATTAACACCTGATGCTTGGACGGTATAAATCGAGATGGGCATTAAGTTCTACGTGGAAATCCCACTCACGAACGAAAAACTACGAAGGGACTTCAGCTTGCACGCCACGCGGGCCTTTTCCAACCACATTCGTGGCTACAGCACCAAGTCAGTTCTACAATTTCAACCCTCGATTCCTCAGTGGCGTCCTTGAGTGTTCATCAGAAAAATAGTTTTTATTCCTAACATTGCCTTACGTTCATTTTGTGGATGAAAATAGATACCCGTTCTACATTGCACGAACAGTGTTTTGCAACAATTCATTATTCGCAAAAAATAAATTGGACATCAGAGGTTATGTTCAGTTGAGTGTTAGTTACACCGTCTAGCGATCAATAGTTCCACGTGCTTCTGCATTTGTCAAATTTCTTAATGAATATATACGTAAAGTTGTATCACAACTACACAAGAATTGCAACATTTTACGTAGACTAAACGCTAAATATATAGCCCAATTTGACACACTTCCAGCCCTCAAGTAAATTTTCTGGTTACTAAAACTTAAAATAAACCACACCCTGAATTTCCCTCGCCAATATGAATTGATTGGAAAAAATACAGCTTACAGATAGAAAGGCTTCTCAGTTCTCTCGCTACAACCTAACAAAATGTGCAGATAAATGCTTTATTGCTTTATCTTTGTTGAGCCTAGTGAAGTCTACTCTCAAAAATTCTCATAGCAAAAATTCTCACGAACTTCTCTACCAATGAGACTCAAGAGGGCAAACTCGCTGCATGGACTAACAGGTAACACACTCGGTAATTATCGTATCCCTGAAATCCGTACACTAAAAAAAGCTGCGATTGATTTCGAAAGATGTGACGTGGTCGAGAGCAGAGAAGCCACGTCGACATTAATTAATAAACGGGTGGTCCAAGCTGGGATGCGCCAGTGATTCATTCATTCCGTGCTCGTCATCGTCAGTAGCGCAAGTTATAACGATCTCCAGGTTCAAGAATCCGTGAAAATCTACGGCTAACTAGAAGAACCTTTGAATTTCGAACGTGCCATCTTCCCACCACGATCCTAGAGGTACGTTAACTTTATTCACATGCAGAAGGTTACACAAACAGAAGCGAGTATTCGTCGCACCGTTGTAGTCTTTCGATGGATAGTGAAGTGACACAAAGCTAAATAAAAACATCAATTCGCGTAAATTCTACGAAAAATAAATTGCAAGAAAACGGCTAACTGATATCAGTTTCAAACAACGAAGGCAGTGAAAGTAAGATAGATTAAATGAGAAACGATAAAAGTTTGATACCACACGCAGGTCGTAGCAACCAGCTGTCCTATTGGATTGTCAAGAGCACAGTTAAGCCATTGCATTCCACTCCTGAAATGTAACCGCTCTATAATTTCACATTCCCACAAGCAGCTCGTATCACAAGCTCAACTGAAGACTATAGCTGCACGCAATGACCAACTCAAGAATGAAGGCACACTCAAAATGCAAAAATTATTACAGTGTCACCATTCATCAAGACATTAAATTCAATTAGGAACCAACAAGAGAACCCTGATATGCTTTACTGAGCGTTGAGAGCGGCCTCTCATCAAGATGAGCGAGAAAGGCGAGAGAAACGCTCTCTGAGTATCAAGGATACAGTGAATTACGTCCATGAAACTCGTCGAAGAATAATGAAGGAACCAGCAGAGGACACAGCCTCAAATATATACAGTGATAATAGATAAGAACATGAAAATTTCATTAGAGCAATAGAGAAATGAACATTTCATAGAGATATACGTTCGTTAAGCCAAAGATATTAATGACGGTGGAGGGAAAGCGAAGAGCACTGCTTATCTATATGACTAGATTCACTTCACACGTGACGTCTAAAGGGAACTAAGCTGCAAAGGATCAATGAAGGGTTCAAGTTATAAAAAAAACTTAAAATGCTCTCGTATACTTTCGGAGATAATAATTACCGTTCAGGGCCGGGACAATCGGGGACGGTAATAGTGGCCGGGTACTGATCATATGAGATGGGGCCGTGGTGATGGTTGTGGGGAGGACAGGGGGACCAAAACAACCATACCCATTGGGGCCCAAAACGTGGTGGGGACCGGCCGGGAGGGGAGGGAGAGAGAAAGATAAGGCGCAACATTAATCACTTTATCAAATTAGCACCACACACGTTGAAAACTTCATTCTCCTCCTATCTCTCACGACTTCTGAAGCTGCTAAAGTAGAGGCAGGCAATATGAAGAACTCGTTCCATATTGGTAATCGATGGCCCATAAAATGCTGCGTTATGTCAATTAAATTGCAAATTTACACATGCATGTATGAAAAATAAAGTAACAACCCCCAGACAATAGCGGGAGGTAAGCCCGGCACTTCAAGAATAAGGCGCGATTGAGCCAGAAGAATATGTACATAATTGCCTAATGCCATTTAATATAAAAGCGTTGAGGGTTCCAGATTCCGAGTCTTCACAAATGTTACACACGTAAAGTTACTAAGTCATTCTAGCTAAGTACTGTTGTAATCTGGGGGAAAACAGTGGAGGATCGAAATTTCCCCGAACTCGCTGAACAACTATTGTCGGCACGGAGGAATACTATGGCACAGAGGCAAGCAAGCGTTCCTAGCATCACGAAAGCTCAATTCTCACTGTAGCCACACTCCAATACAACTAAAAGAATAGTCTCATAGTAGTTCTTACCTTACCCCTAACGTGAAATCATGTCTCCAACCTACCGCCGGAGTAGCGCTCTTTCACAACAGCGGACATGTCAGCTCTAAATATGAATATCATTCATCTAACACAAAATAACCTTTTCCTCCAGTCTACCAGTAACGAAATATAAGGGAGGAAATCCCATGCCATCCTCAAATATCGAGTAACGTAAATTAAATATTAGAAAGATGTACCAATTAAAAAAAGACCTAACTCTGAAAGTAACTATGATGGCAGGTAAAATGAAGAAACCAGAGAGCCGTGAAAGATGTTCGAATACAGATCAGAATCTGACTGCAAACGCGTCTGAGATTAAAAACAAAAAGAATGAACTTTTTGGGACTCGTTGAAAGAAAACTGCGATGTCGATTTTAAACTGACACCTACAATTGCCGATAGATCGCTAAGTTCATCTAGGACAATTTAATCAATATCATGTACTGACTAAAGTAGACAGACATGGAAGAAGACTGCTGTCGATCAAGCAAGTTGAAGAGCAACAATTCTGGCTGCGAGATGGTCACGGGCTAAGGGAGTTGACAGAAGTGGGGAAGTTGGGAACAACATTGAGTGCCGGGACAAGCGAGAGGCGCGTCAGCGTCACAACGTGCCTGCCCCTGTAGCGTAGTGACCGCTGCACGAACGCAGCTATGGCACGCATAATCTTGTCCACTGCAGGAAAAAGGAGGATCGGAATCTCTTTCTCCTGCAGTTTAAGTGGCTGGCATCCACAAGTTCATCGCTCAGTAGTTTGCTAATAAGAAGCCCAATGAAAATGGAGGGCAAGGTGAGAAAGTTTCAAGTCCTAGGCGGTTGTCAAAAGTATGACACCTACTACGGAAATATACAACAGAATAGTTTACCTTCCGTAATATCTTCAATAATTCTACACACCAAAGAAAGAGCTTTGCGAGTCGCATTAACGTTTGAAAATTGTAAAATGAACTAAAAAAATATGAGTGAGGCCACATCCAATTCGACGAAGAAAATATCTTCGAACAAAGAAATAACTTCAACCATCACTATGAGAAAGTAGCCGAAAGGCAATAATATTACTACCAGATGTACTGACCAACACGTTCCTTACACTGTAAATGGAAACCAAATTTGTCACATAGCATCTCCTCTGAAAGGCATTCAGTTAAACTAAAAGCTCGACCAATTGATTGCTCATAGAAGGAAATTTTAAGACTACATTAGCACGGCTATTATTTCAAATTACCTCGCTGCGTAGACGGGATATGTTAGAACCTCCCTTTCCAATGATGGAACCGGCGGTCTGAAAAATACATTTTCAAGTTATATAAAGCAGATACAAACAGCGTCTGGGGTGGAAGAAACTCCCTCCCAATTGGCCCAGTTTAGAAATATAAACATCCATGCTGCAATTTTATCACAGGGTGAAAACCCAAGTTCAGACTATTTTAAAGGCAATTATTAAATACATAAAAATCGAAGAAGTACCTTTTTAAGGTCTGTGTGTAAAATAAATGCTAAAAACTAAACTATTAATCAAAATAAGAGTGTTATTTCGCCATTATGAAGAAGCCAAACAAAAATACAGCAAGATTCTAAAAAAAGGGCGAGACAGCTCCTCAAATCTCGACATTAGAGCTTGCGAGCAGGTCCTGGTGTTGACGGCTATTAGCTCCCCAGACACCAAGGAGCGCCTTCACAAATATTTGAAGCACGCCGCAGCGACCAATAACACTCCGAAGTTCATTGATGTCATAAGAACAGAATTAGAAGAAATCTATACTCCGTATTGAACAATCTTGAAACGTTTAGATTTTTTAAGATGGTCGTTTACCTGTAGTGAAGAGGCCACAGAAGTAATGCTAAGTTGTGACCCTGGTTTTACTATTCCTCATAGGAAAATCTCCAATGAAACGTTGCGAAATAGGCAAATGTGAATTATATGATCATAATATATTACATGTTGAAGAAAAATGTCAGGTGTTAGTCATACGAAAATTTGGAACAACAATTCTTATCAGGCTCTACACGAGCGAGGAAATTGTCTAGTCCAGAAAATTGCTAGTCTAGATGAACAATCCCTTTTGAGCGTCTCGAAGACTGCTAACAGACCGTTTTGTAGACTCGAATCGTTCTCGGTTAGAGCAGTCCATATTTCACTAAATGACCGGGTTTGAGCTCAGAATGTTGGAAGGGTTTCTGAAGAACCGATGTCAACCAGGCGCCAAAAACCTGCTCGTTTTGAGGTGTGGGTTGGAGTGACATGTGGAGAAGAATCGCTTCTCTTTTTCGTTGAAGAGAGCGTAAAAATCAAAACCAGTGCGCTTATTTCGCCATGTTGAATAACGTAATGGTTCCATCGATTAATTGCAGCATAGGGAAGAGGTGTGACATTCCAGCAAGATGGTTCTACATCCAATACTGCCAAACAAGTTAAGAACAGATGTAAGGAAATTTTGAAGTTTTTGATCAACAGAAGAACTTCAGCCTTCTTCGTCACCAGACTTGAGCCCGGTGGACTTGGAGAGTATGGTCAATGTTAGACCAGAGGGCCTGCGCGATTTTTCAAACGAATATTGACTATATAAAGCGCGTATTGCATAAAGAAAGCTACGTAAGTAGCTCAAACATTTCAAATGTCCTGGAACTCTGCGTGCAAAATGTGCTCTGGTTATTACAAGCTTCAACGTATGAATCGCGATAAGGAACGATATTTCGAATAAACTGAAAAATCTACACGTACGAGTTATATTACCGTCAATTTAAGCCCACAGTCTATTCCATGGCATCTTTAATTCACCCGGTAAATAATTTTGATAAACCTATCAACAGATAATCATCAAAATTCTCAGAGTGAATCAGCTAAATCCAGTAGCACAATAATGTAAAAAAGATGAACGTAGACTAGTGTCTACTTACCAAAGCACGCACGTAAGTGAGCTTCACTCTGATTTAATCTGAATTGGACCTCATCTCAAGATTTAGTTCGACAGCTACATTTCTCTGAAGAACCCACCACGTATCAGGGTTTGAAACTTTTCCAAGAGGGCCGTAATTGTACCTTTCACGAGTTTTGCTGGAAGTAAAAATGAGTCATGCTTGCATCAAGAGAAAAATTTTAATTAGATGGAGACCTGGGGAAAACATGGACAAGTTCAGGAGCCGGGAGACAAACTACGAGCAAGAGTGGACATTTAAATGTTGGGCTCACCTTGGCTTGGATGAGGAGACGAAGATCGGAGACCCCTGCGGAGCGCGAGCGCTTGCTGCTGGGAGAGCTCTCACTGGACAGCACGGACTCAGACATCCTTTTCATACCTGGACACGCACAGACAACAAGAGATTATAGTCTGCACTCAAAGAGCCGCTTCAGAAATGCCATGTTATGCCTGCTACAAAAATGGAGGACAGTCCGAGTTATGGAACTTCAACCACGACGTCGAAAAGCAAACTCATACAACAACAAGACAGATCGGCCGGATTTTGAGAAATTCGTCGGTAACTAAATAAATTGCAATTCCGTGTGCACGAGCCATTCAATTATTTCTAATCAATTTTAAAAAAAATAGAACCAAATCATGGTAATCAATGTGAATCTTGCTATTATCGAAAATAGAATATGAAAATTCGAGCACTAGACAATATGTAATGACTGCTAGCACATGTCAAATCCTCACGGAGAAATGACCTTTAATCGAAACCTTCATTTTATTTTGATAAATTCTTGTACGATGGCCATTAAAATTACAAAGTGGGTGTGATTGGACGGCTGTGTTATGTTTTCAAACCGAGGCATCCAAACTATATCTGAACGATGGCACTAAGCATGAAGGACCAGGACTGGACGAGTAAAGAATGAGAATCAAAGAGCATATTTATTATATACATCAGGAGAAAACTTGTGTGGACTCCGTGCAGAGGGTCTGTCGCGCGACAGGCCTACACCTCCCACGGGAAAAAATGAATGGGTTAACATATTCTGACTGTGAGTGCACACACGCCTCCTTCAGCAAGTGTTCTTGATTTAACGGAGGAAATTAAGGATACTACAGAGCATTGGAATTGATGAAGCTGACGAGAACAAGCACTAGGGAACTGCATCCCACAAAAAATAAAATATCAGGAATCCTAACACAAGTTCATCGAGATGCGCCACGGTACTACTTTTGTCAGCGCATCCCGTACAGATAATAACGGCGTCTCGTACATTCGGGATCGAGTCAGTCTGTCCTTAGGAAGAATAGAATTAGATACTCTCATCTCACTCCATGCACGATGCATCTCAAGTAGGGTTTCTTGATTGGCACACACGGAAGCCTGATCACAGACCTCGACAGGTTATGAGTTTCCTCAGCAACAATTTGGCTGAATAAAACCCGGTGGCATGAATTTCGGACAATAACAGGGTCACTCTGAATTAATGGAGGGTCCGGCTGAAGTAGGTGGAGGGGCCTCGGAGTGAGGAGGGGCAAACAGTGATAGAGGACGTTGCCTGTCTTGAGGGGAGGGAAAGAACTGTGAGCGAGAAGTATAAAGAGGACAGAAGTAAGGGAAAACCATTAGAGAAATTAAGTAAAATCAGTTTGTAATGAAAAACACTATATAGGTAATAAAAAGGTTAACGAGCTCGGTGGGAAATGACGTCAATGCTCCCCAGCTTCATGAACTGTAAGACTGGCATCAACTCGAAGGGATGGGAATGGTGACCGAGCAGGTGGGTGGGTACACGGCCGATCCACGTCAACAGGAGCGTGAACGTGTGACACACCGAGACAGGGAGTACAGGGAACACGCTTTACTGGGTAGGGGAAAGCCAAGTGGCTGCATCCAGCTGCAAGATGGAGACTGGTAACAACACCCAGGAGATCAGTGTAAAGTCGGTGGGGACAACACGTTTGGGCACACCATGAGAGAGGGGGGGGGAGGGGCGAGTTGGGAGGGAAACACTCTTTACCTATCGGTGGGGAACCACTGGCTGAACACCCATCACATATGGGGGTGTGGGAGCAGCAAGGATTTGCTCTCTCCAAGGGTAAAACCTGCAGTGGAGGGGCAGAAGGGGAGGGTAGAGCGCTGTTCTCGCACCCGCTGGAGGACACGCAGCAAGCGTGTGCAGGAGTGCTTGACGACAACACGGCACCGTCAACATTTACCGGAGAATATTCTAATGCGCCCATCAAGAAACATGCTCTAAGAACCAAAAATACCCTCTGGGTCGAATGAACTATGCGACTTTGCCTAGAATCATTGGAGACGAGGGAAAGGAAACAGCCCTGTAAAAAGAGTAGTGAAGTAAAACGGCATTCGCCTAAGTTGTCACCAACACTCACATCAAAAACTATATACTGCAGAGACAGTTTCAGAAATACCGCACGAATTATTCGCCAATGCAATTGTAGACAAAGTGAAATCACTCTCCCACTCGATGAATAAATTTCATCTTTTCGACATAAGAAGCGATTTAATATTTATTCGCCTTCAAGTATAAACTACTACATCTCAACTACAGATGCACGTAACGGTTGATGCGTAAATTAACATGCACGGTGCGCATATATTTTATGTACTTAATGATATTCAGAAATTCATACTAGAAACAGGGAGCAACTCCATGAGAGGTAAAATTAAAAAAAGTAAACGAAAAACAAATACTCGAGCAGCATGAAGCACCCGCTCTCCTTACGAAAAGAAAAACTAACGTAGGAAGATGAGGCTTCCTTATTTCACAACTGAACCCAGAACAGGACTGCAACAAGTGTGACCTCCCAAGCAAGCGGAGCTCCAAGAAGCGCCAGTTCTGGGAGCACGCTGAGGGCGGCCGACACCGTCAGTAGCTCCTCTACTTCGAGGGAGATCCAAGCAGCTTACAAAGGCCCTGAGGAGAGCTCATCTCTCGAAGTACACTGAACGACAATTCCCTCCAGCACATACACCATAGCGTTAAGTTGGACACAGTTGCATTTCGAAATTCAGTCTAACCTCAAACACTAACTTTTGTAACTGAAACGAGATCGATTTTAAAATATTACATCTTGTTCATTAGACTACGGTGTTTTCGTTTTAACCCATTTGTCCAGGCTATAAAAAATCACTCCTAAATAGTTTTTATGTCATTTCAAATAAGACACCACAAAACGTGCTATACATTTATATTTGTATGTATTGTAGGTATAGTATGGCCAAGCCCAGACGTCTCGGCAAGTTCATAACGCACCTAAAACTGACGTCAGCAGAGACATCTAATTCCGAAACCGACAAGCGTTGAAATTTGCGCCAAGGTGTGAACAGGCTTCTACGTCCCAGTTAGTTCGCATGCATCATTTCATGCTCATGTAAGCAAAAAATATCTAAAATTGAGGACGTCAGGTTCCAGTTAGGACCAAGGTCAAGGAAATGTGTACTGTGATGGGGTTTTATTGTTTTATGGTGTGCACCATATTAGTGTTTGGCACTATGTCGATTACTGAGCATGAAGCGAATCTCGCAGGATCAAAGAGCAGGCCGGTAATAGATTCGAGTCAGAGGAACGAACACGTACGGCGAGCAGCGGCAGATCCAATGCTTGGTGAAGTACAGGGAGAAATGAGCATATTGCGTACTCAGTAAAATAAAAAATTCGACACAAATGCTATTTTGTACATTGACATGTTCGTCCAAGTTTTCTAAGTATCTGTCAAGTAATGTATCGGGAACAATAAACCATGATGAAACATGGATAAGACAATATTTTCATAAGAGAAAGCTGAAAGTAAACGCTCTTAGTACAGCTAGGTGTTGCTAGAAAGGCTCAAAAAAGTGAGGCAATTTAAACTAAAATAACACCATGATACCATATTCATATAATCGCTGCAATGTAAATGGAAATATTGAACATTTATATATATTTCTCAAAAGAACTGCTCCGTAACAGCAGTGTTTTGTTATTACGATCGATTTCATTGCTATCAGTCAAGAATTTAGCATCAGCACGTTCATCATGCTATGCAGCACCGCCATGTTCATGACGATGCTAAATTATTCTCAAATACAACAATTATTTTAAAGATGCACCAGATATTCTTAAAATAGACCAGGAACTGCCGTGCTATAGCACTTAATTAAGAAGTACACAAATGCGATGCGCCCAATATGGCCGCTGCTCCACCTGTGTATACAATATCAGCTACTACAGGAATGCTACCCGTGGAAACATAAATACGAAGAATTGTAACAACGTCGATACTTCTTAACGTGTCTACTACACATACTGATAGTAACGTACAACAGTCCCGCACCGAAAATGGTATTTCTTTGGTATTTGAAGAAGAGTCTTAAAAATAATTAAAAGGCCCTCTCTTTCCAACAGTAACACTCTTTACATAAATGTTTTATTCGCCTTCAATCTAATTTCGAATAGGCAATGATTAACTTACACTGGCAACGCTCGGGCAGAGGAAGTTCGGAGGACGATGGAACAAATCGCGAGGGACTGGGCCCCAATGGTCGATGTCAATAGCGTAGCACTTGTCTAACAAAATGTCGGCAGCACAGAAGCACTAGGTTCAGACGTTTGAAGCACTAGGTTCAGTCAGGCATAAGCTACAACGTGGAAATGCATCACAAGTTCGCAGCCAGCGGTGAAGCGCCAACGGTTGAAAGACCAATGAGCGAGTGAAGAGATGAATTGTCGCTCATCACATGATCTAGACAAGAAGAGACGGAGCTCGAACGTGCGAATAGTCGGAAAGATGCACGATTCTCACTAGAGGGAAGCGGCGGGGCTGACCATGTCCAGTTTGTTGTGGAGTAGCCATGGTAACCGAACAACAGTCACTTGCAACAATGGACATGCTACGTGGCGGTCTGCGCAACTCATGAGAAATAAGTAGTACACCATGTCTAACATAGAAGTAGTGGTATTTTCATATAAAGCTAAAAAGGCCGAGAGCGTGAAAATGGCCAAAATTAGAAATGAGCAGCTGCATAAGCAAGAATTTATCCGAAATAAGTAGTCGCCACACGAGTGAGAGAAGTCGGGGCAACAAAGACTCGAACAGCTACTCGTTTTGAAGAAGAAGTTGCCCTGTAACAGCCCACTGGAACGACGTATCGCTCAAAAGTCTTAACATTCACCAAAGGCCTTCCAGCTCCTCATCCCTCCAGAAACTAGAAAATCGTCAGGCACAAGAGTTTCCACGTGAGTCAAATGGCATCTCAATAGATTATGCCAACCTCCAAAGAAGCTCGACTAAGCGATGTGTGATTTAACAGACTCCAAGAACATTGCACTAATTCATCATAAGCTTGAAAATATTGGTGCACATAGCGTTGCACCACAACTCGCCAAGCAGCAGTAAGAATAATGACAATCAACGCCCTCGCACACCACAAACCACTACCGCTGAGGCCACAAGGCCCAGTAAGGACTATCTGTGATGCATCATAGTGAAGTGAGCAGGACCAAATGAGAGACTGTGCATTACAGGCATTCACCGGAACAGGTCAGCTGCCTCCCGGTGAGTGGCAAAGTCAAAATAAATTAAGACCTAGCCAACGGAAATAAACCGGACCAACACTTCTGGTTCATTATCGACACATTCAGAACATTTCTTAGAAACCATACTTCGTCATGAGATACAAATTAAATTCGCTGTAATAGTTACGGAGTCAGAAACACTAACGAATTCAAATATGAAAGACAATTCCGTGCAGCAATCCTCCTCTTCTAATGGAGTTTACAAAAACTTCAATTCTGTGAAGACATATTCTCCATTTATTAAATACCGCGTGAAAACTATTGCTTAACAGTTGAACTGAATGCAAGTCAGCATAAGCGATGAGTCACTTGAAATGAATTATGTTCCACACATCGACTGAATGAGTAAATTTAAAACCGTCCACATCGAGATATTCAATAATTGTTCATGGTACACGAAAAACAGCTAGTCTATTTCATAAATAGTGAGAGCAATGAAAAACCAACGTCATTAAACACCTCATGGTTGCTACGAATATTGCTGCAAGTTGAAAGCAAGAAACGCGTTCTTGGAACATGGCGAACAATAACTTCCAATACTACCAGAACCGTTTTTAACGTCGCTTTAGCAACACGCTTCAAATAACATTCACGAGCTGCCCGCAATAATGTGCTAACGAATGGTCATTTTCAGGAACGTACACAGAATCACCAATAATAAAACCAAATGATACCAAGACGAGTTTACACAAATCGCAAAGCAGTTTCAGGCCACCCCGTAAGATAATTTAAACTCTCACCAGATACCACCTCCTTCAAGAAAAAGACTTTTTTTGCGGTGAAGAAGCTTTAATATACTTCGCTAAACGTAAAAAAAAAACAGGAAGTAAAATCTAGGTTAAGCTTCAAGCCCCCGCCGCTCCTTTAAAAATTCACTCATCGTTTGCAATGAAACGAAGGTGTACGTGTGGCACGGTAGACGCGCCGTAGAACAAAGGTACAGAAACGCGCATGCGAGGTCGGACCGAAACTTATTGAACGGCTGGGACGGCACATACAGGGGCTCACACGTGTCGTCTCCCCAGCTCGTAGCACAAAATGCAAGCGACTGCGGCCACTCGAGGGCAATGGTCCCGACTCATTAGTCGTCGAGAACTACAGCGTGTTAGGAATGAAATGAACAGTAATTAAATTATTCTTTTTTTAGATCATTCGAGATGGATTTACTCGTACTACGCGACATTTAGAAGTTTGTTTATTCATGTAGGTGATGACAGCGAGAATGGACGACTGAAGATCACCTGAAAATTGGAAGAGAACAATCTGTACCATGATCAGCCCCGGTTATATAAATAATAATGAAAAGCTTTTGTCAAGATCAAAAACACAGCACTGAGAACAACAGATGGCTTGCTTACAGTCCGAAAGCCACGCCTCGTCTTATGAAGAATAAATTTCCCGAACATGTGATTTTCGGATGGTCTCCAGTGGGCATGAGGCAATGCCTCCATATTTTCATCACAAAGGGTCTACGACTCAATTCATACTGCTATGTGGAGTCGCTAAGCACTGCAGTTACGCCTGGATAGCAAGGGTCGCCAAAGGCCGACCGTGTGTACGACACCAGGATTCGGCTCCCTGCTACACCTTCGGGGAAAGTCAGAAATAGTTGGAGAATTTTTACAACTTTAGCAGTCCCAATCCTAGCAAGGAACTCTAAACTCCCCGGATCTGAACCCAAAGGACCACAATGTATGGAGCGCGGTGGGAAAAATACCAAGTAATACAGAAGCCCAATTAATCCACAAAATTAAGACAGTTTTGATACCCTTTCTAGGGAAACTGTAAAATCAGCTCGCTCCAGATCCTGATCGAGGCGGTGATCGAAGCTTAATCTTAGTTTTACAAGTGAGATTTGTTAACATTATCGAAGCATTTATACGAGCAAAATACCTTTTCAATACATTTACCTTCGACACTGGTTAACGAAAGCATTCACCCGCGTTTGGTGAGGTGTTATTCCATTTTGTTATCGATGTCCGTTGCACAAAGCTTTAGCACTTGCTACAGCTTCATCTTAAACAGAGAGCCTGCGTTTTGTGTTAATAGTGAGCCTGCGTCGTGGGTTCAATTCCGTTTCTTAGAAAATTGGTGAAAGAATTTACATCTCACGTAGTTTGCTAGTGTCTTATAATTATGAATGCTTCTCACTCGATTGTTGAGTTGTGAAAATGATGAAATAGTATGGGAAAAAATTTTCACTTTATTCTGTGAATTATGAAAATGAAAAATCGAGAAATAGAATAGATTGAACTTGATCTGAATTTCCTCCAACGCAACACTGACATTCACATTTGTCCCACGCAATAACTACTGAAAAGTTTGACGGACAGACAGATAGGGTTGTTATCATTATATAAGTGAGATAGACAGAGAAGCGGGACCCACCGGAAACGGAAGTTCAGCAATGCCCGAATACGACGTCGTATCAGCAAAATTAAATGAAGATAAAAATAGAGAAAAATGACCGCTGGAGTACAGCTTTGTCGAAACATGCATATAACAAAATAAATAAAACTGGAACAAAATCCGCCATTCTATACAACTCAGGACAAATGGCGGCAGCAAGTTCCAACCCAGATCTGGGCATTTCTCCAGGCTACCAAGGCTCCGAATGGGACAGAATACAGGGAAGGGAATAATTAAAAATTCCTCTTTATAGAAACTCGGACATCTCACCCATTTTTAGCGAGGATCAGTAGATCTTAAAATAATCTGAGGGACCAAACACTTCAGTACACCCCACTGGAGGGGGAAATTTGGTCATTCATACAATTAGCTAAAAAGTATCGACATGTTTGACTTTCATTGATTGACCAAATGCAAAATAAATTATGACTGTCCCTAGCAGTAGTAGGGCCCTGTTTTGAAATCGTACTGTCAGCGGTGGTGCACAGATGCCAGGCTCCAACCGCTTTTACCACAAAGGGAGGCCGTAATCCCTACTTGTTGCCTCGCACAAATAAGCCGATTACAGCCTTCTCGAGTACCGCTAATGTTCATGGAATGAATACTACAGCAAGTCGCCTCAATCTCAGAATTACGGTCTACCTTCTTCTCTACTCCTCAATTCAAGCAAAACAAAAGCGCTCGCAGAATACTTCGAGGAGGTTTAATTGCTGCGTTACGTATGGGATCGCCCAAGTCGACTACAACATAAAAGAGAGGTGTTGACGCATGGAAAAACGAGGAATTACGCTACCTCAGATATCAGCAAGAACGTAAAAGCGTGACAGGCAGCAACGCTGTGTGCCAGAGCAGGCGCGGTGGTGCGCACAGAGGCATCAGCAGTTCTCCAGTGACATGCGAGCTCACCAAACAAAGAACAATCCAGCCAATCAGCAACAATTAGGTCATCTTCGTCAACACAAAAGCTATCTCAAATCGAGCGCTTATTCGCGAATGATGCGAACGTCACAGACTAGGTAAGAACCTCCAGAAACTATGAATGCGCAAAATACTTTCGAAACCATGACAAATTCACAATTATGTCTCCTCATAACATTTATAATTATTGCAGTTACACGTGTCAAACTTATATTTTAGTTACTAGAATGCTGATGATTACTATAATTATTAGTATCAATAGTGCTATACATACTATTGTTACCGCCATCTTCGCCGCATAACAGGCACAATTTCAAAGAAGGTAATAAAGGGGACTCATCGGGTGATGATTTATTGCACTTGAGGGGCATGAAATTTGAATACCCGTTGGCAACACCCAACACGCCACATTTAAAAGCGCAAGCATTCGACGCAATCCAAAAATGGGAACGGAGCTAATGTAGAAATAAAGACACGCAAGAAGTCCGCTGCACCAACAAGATCGGCCCCACGGGCGAGACCGCGACTTGAAGGAAGGCCAATAAATCGCTTCCATTCGCTATAAAACTAAACCCAATGACTGTTCCTTGCAACAATATTACCGGTCCTCCCGTGAGTAGCACGCGTTACTACGTAGGAATGCTACTTGCTTAAGATAAACTGACGAGCAAAACTCGGACCCACCAGCCAATCCCCTCAAGAGGACCTCGGTAGTCCTAAACACTCGCACAGGAGCGCTCAACCCCACGGTACGTTCAAGGATAATTCCCGTAATTGCACTCCCGCAGAAATATATCCCTAAGAGCAGATTAAAAAATAGAGGTCACAGACAAATGTTCTTCGTGATTTTCACGAGAAGTTTTTTCCGTAACGCGCAGGTCACCTCCAGGAAAGAACAAAACAAAAAACGAACCTTGGCTCATTCTTAACATTACCCACGAGAGGTGCGGGCTCGACGATGGAGATGAACATCTGAGGAACATGATCGAGATGGTACATGGAGAGGAGGCTCTTCTCCGGAGTAGGAGATAATAGTCCTACTTATCAGCAGGTGGTTGGTCTCACTACCCCCGCCTCCCTCTACCTACCTACCTACCTACAGGCAGGCATTTTTCTTGCATGTCAAATTCGATTAGTCATGGGATTTCCTTTGACAAAACTACCCAACCAGAATATATTCAGATTACATCTTTCGTAATTTATTAATTAATATGTAATTTCCTCAGAATTTTAATTCATTCATATATTGTCGATACACAAATGAACGAGAGGACATAAGTATTTGCATGGTTTTCGCGAAGTTACTTATCCAAATTCGTAAACCCCTTATCATCATGCAGTATGGAATTTAATGAACCATATAAAATGTTCAGAAACTTAGCAACTGGAAAACCTGTAATATTTTAACCTCTTTCACGAAGCACTGAACGACTCGAAAGTTTGTCATTTTTTGGATGATCTCAAAGAAAAAAGTGTACTTTTCCGATTTTCCCTGTTCTCGATATCGCTGGATCCAATCGGGGATACAATTATTCGCATAAGTTATTGATGGTATAAATTTAGTCTAAAGCCCTCATAATCAAAGTCTTGCAAAACGCTTGTTGTATTACAAGATTTTTCTTTCCCATGGATCACATAAATAACTTCCCTGAAGGAAGTGCGCGCGAAAAATTAGATATGAGCTACAGATGGCAAGTTACTCAGTTCCCGAAATCCCCAGCAACACACTGCACTGGCATGTTTTATGCTCGATTTTTGCAGAATTATCGACAAACATGAGAAAAAATTGTAGCCCCCTCGTACAGTACTTTCACTGACGATGGGGCCACAATGATTTTATCGTGTACATGCTACATTTCCTTAGTATTACAATAAGATAGAAGTTATGAGCTTGAAATTTAAGAAAAAACTCAAATGAAAACGTCCGAAAAAAATCCAGAGCCCCCTAAAAATGAGCGTAGAAAAATATAATGGGAACAAACGCAATCCGACAGCGTCAACTACATGAGACTACCATGGATATTATCTGTGCATTAGCACCAAGTATCCAGCGATTGGTGCTAATGCCATCAGCGAAGAGCGCTCTCTCAAACATAATAAGAAAACTAGAAAAAAGCACACCAATTCAACCGATCGTCACCTATATTTCAATAAAGATACTCTACTCAAAAAGCACTTGTTTCATAGGTTTTAGTTCGCTTTCTTGAACAAAAAATTGGGCAACACGACTATCAAAACCTGACCCTCGAGTGAGTATTGGTAAATGTGCAAGAAGTTAAGCTATTAAAAAGATAATGAACACTTTCAGCTAGAACGACCCAAAGTATTTGCTAATCAAGCCGCAGCTCCCACTGTAT
Organism: Orchestia grillus; assembly: GCA_014899125.1. Classification (NCBI taxonomy): domain Eukaryota; kingdom Metazoa; phylum Arthropoda; class Malacostraca; order Amphipoda; family Talitridae; genus Orchestia; species Orchestia grillus. The sequence continues at coordinate 54,612 of VOMN01074419.1, forward strand.
TCATCGATCGCTATGATTTTTACCAGAAACTGTGAAACGGAGAGCTCTGCATAAATCGTCGGCCAGGTCGAGGGGCACCCGTGTCGGCAGCGCGACCAACAGGTTGCCAAGACACTCGCTACAACAACAGGTTGCCTTGACACTCGTTCCAAACAAACGCGGCGCACCAACTGCAATATCGATACTTCTGCTTAATAATGTAGGGTGAGGAGTCACGCGAAATCATCACACAACTTCGAGTGCTGTCTCCAGGTGAAGAGTGAGAATGAATGTTTCATGAAGCGTTCCAAGAACGATTCATTACCAGTCTGTAGAAGTCTTTGGTGTCTACAACATTCGAGTCTCCAAGTCATATTATAACTTGCAATGAAACGCCTCGACGCCGAGAGCAAATAGCCCGGAATGCCACAGAACACGAGAGTCGCAAACGCAATGCTTAACATCAACTTTTACGATTACAGTCCGGGCGAGCAATTTGGAGAAATGAGCAAAATTCAATATTAACGTGTAATACCTCTTGCTACAGTCACGTCGACAAACCACAGGGCACCCTTTAACGTTCTAAGTAACAGAGCCACAAGGGAAATGAGATCAAGGAAAATTGGAAGGTGGCTCCAAAATCTTTAAATTATCGGTAGGGCGTAGTTCAATAGGTACGCGAGACGATTAAGTTAGGAGGAAACAAAGCAACTTCTATTGAGTGAACGCTATGGCTGCTATAGATTAATATTTTCAATGAAAAATTCCACATATATTAAAGAGATTTTCTATGAAGTCTAGAAACCTTGACTTAACAATTGAGGAAACGTGACAATGCGCGAGTTACAGCACAAAATTACTGTAATGAACAAGTACTCCAGAATTGGCACCTCGCACTGCTACTGAGAAATTTTGCAGTCGTTACTTCAGTGATGACTGGAAAATATGAAAGTAAAACTAGCATATATAATTGAGCCAACAGTAACTGCCTCAACTGCCATCAATAACAGAAATACCGCACTCAGACAGGGGGAATAGAAAGCCAGAGACCGCAACAAGAAAAAAGCTGCTTTACTTTAACTAGAATTTGCAAAAACCACATCTGCCAGCTCATTCACAGCAAAGGAAAAAATATTTTCCCTTAAATTAGAAAATCCTCTCCCTATGTAGCTTGTTTCAAACACCTCACGAAAGCCATGAGAGGAACAATGTATACTGTACACAAAGTATGAGCTATCAGCAAGCACTTGGGCATGGTTCACAAGCTCTACCTCGGTACTCATGATCAGAGGACCCTCAATGCAGCGAAGAACAATCCTCTCCAACACACTTCCTTGAGGACTATTGAGAAAACAAGGTCATCTGTTGTAATAGCCTTCTTCTTGGAGGCAAATTAAGCTGCAGCACCTCTCAAAAAGCTTTTCAAGAAATTCCAATTAATTAAAGAAAGCATTTTCTAATGTTCAAAGTACTACTGATCTAAATATAATTTAGAGATCAGTATTCCGGATGGTGAAATACCTCGGAAAATTGAACTTTTCCAACATTTTTCCTGCTCAGGGTCACATAAGTGTAAGAATGAACATATTCATTATTCATCTTGAGAGATTAATGTCAGACAAAAAGACCAAACTCAACCACTGATATAGCCTACATAAAAATTACTTTCATTTTTGTATATAAACTAGAAAATACACTTGGCATATTCAACAGAAACTGAGCACCAAGAATGAGAACTCCAATGCTTATTTTCGAAATTAAAACCCACATGAATATAATCATGAATACATGATTGTGTTGAACACCATCTAGACTCGTAAATATTCATCCAATACAGGTTGATTTTTTTGCTATATGCCAACATCAACATGAAATTCAATTAGAATTGAATAGCAATTGCTATCATTTGATAGTGACAAAGCAAAAGCTTCAAGTCCAAACTCAATCAATGTATACTAACTCAAATCAATTTTAATGAAAAGTCATCACAATCTGCCCATATTATGTTACCATTTTAATATTGTCTCTAGTTCTCACAAACTCTACAGAAACAGAATGTTTAGTAAAATGCAATGGATGCAACTAAAACAACTTGCATCAGGGGAAAATAAAACTCCTTTACTCCTTTTAAATTAAATGACAGTAAAATAAAATCTAAAAGCTACCTAGTGTACTGATTTTGAAAATTAAGTACCCATACTTTCAAGTTTATTGATAAATATTCCTTTCACTATCAGTATTTTAGTGATACACTAGAGTAAATATATGCACAGTACCTCCAGTACACTTAGTATGATAGTCTTCACAAAACAAACAAATCAAATAATGCCTATTATAGAATAGTACTATAGATGGCTAACTTGCGTCACTGCAAAAATAATGAAAGATCAGAATTCACTTCCCACCCATACATATCCATAATCTTCCCATATCAAATGTCATCCATTTTAAAAAAAGTAAATAAATAAGACAAATCCATTCATAAAATTTTAATACTGTAATTTTAAAAATTGTCAGTCAGGTCAGTGGTGAGATGCTTTAAACATGCTAGCATGCGACACATGGCCAGGACAAATAAAATACTACAAAAAACTGACTAACATTTCCTTGTACATTGTCTGATAAGCAGTGTTCATTTCAAGACTTATGAGGGTACTGGAAAAATATTCAACAAAAGGTAAGTAAACAAGCTTGTGAATCAACTAGAATATTTTTATCTGTAGTCGCATAATTCCAAGTGAGTAATTCTGATGTCACAAATGTCTGACACTTAAAATTGAGTTCAATTTTTACAATTATGAATTTAAGCTAATATGCAAAACAGAAATTTCAATTCTCAATTGATTTCATGACTTCCACCACAATTCCTTCCTTCAGATATTTGATTGAGTTGCATAACTTAAAGGCATAAAATGTAGTCCTAGTGTTTCCCCAAGCGTGACAAAGTTATCTTCGAATAATTTTCATGGAGCTTCTTTATTTGCTTACAATTCTTTGCCTGTTTATTATCAATTTACAGTAATGACCATGTCATATTTGTGCCTCAAAACAATATAAATGCTCGGATCAAAATTGACCTTTGCCAATTGTGTCATTCACTTTAGGTTATTTGTAGACTTTAATGCCACTAATCCTGTGAATCAATTTGTGCATATATCTGGCAAATGTTTCACATGTACATTCCCATTAAACAACTCAAATCCCTATACAACAAAATCTTTCATAACAACACATACTCCTAAATCTCAGATCATGCATCTCTAAATATTCAACTGTAAACAAATACAAGTTACATGTTTATGGAACTCCTACATAGTGCATTATTTTCCAGTTATTACACAAATGATAGAGGTTATGTTCACTTGGGAGAGGTTAAAATTTGATTCTAAAGTTAGAGGTAGAAAAACTATACATTGAATATAAATGAAGTTAAGATATCTTTTTCAAAAAATTTCAGGATGTATAAAAACTTTATTTAAGTAAGAATATCATAAGCAATAATACAGGTATGTACTATCACCAACAAAAAATACTAACATTTTTAATGAACAAACCTAATAAGAAGAAACTGGTAACCTACTTATTTTTTATCATAAATTTCCCCAATGGTCTCCAGGCATAGAATAGCTATCCAAATACTAGCAAAAATAAGGAGCTGAACTTTATAATTTCATATTTATTGTAATAACAGATTTATAACATGAGATTTATTCATTCAATTAACAAATAATGAGAACTAAGAAATCACTTTCGGGATGCTTTCAAATACCATACAATAAGAATAAGCTCAAATTTGATTATTTAAACCAAAATATTATAAGGATATACTTTACACACACATTGAACTTCCAAACAACGGCAACTAAAAGAACCATGGCTTGCCTGACCTTTGTCAACTTATACCACCCAATTTGGTGGTAGATGGTGTTACTGCATACCAGCTGCAGTAATTGTCTAGATAGTATCTTTAAGCATGAATTATTTTCAAATTGCTTGAACATCTTCACTCTGATGTTGATTAGCAATGTTGTAAAAATTTGCTTTAGGAAGTTCAGCCTATTCTTCCATTCTAATTTTGGTAAGCAAGAAAGACATGTCCCATTAATTATCTGTGTTGTAACCATGACTAATCAGTAAGATACAAGGAATTTAAGTATTTCTGACTATTCTTAGCTAAAAAAATTATGCATAGGAGACTTGTAAGTTAAAGATTCCCTTTACATAGCAAATTTCTAACATTTTGAAAACTTTGAATATATTCAGGGCATACATTAAGCTACAAGTGTGTCATCACCAAGACCTTCACTTGGCTTCCATTACACTCTGCTAGTTAAGGCTCAAAAATTACTTTAAATTTAAACTAATTTAGATGTCTCATAGGTGAGAAATCTTAATTAGCTCACCACTTACATAAACAAGAAATACAAATAAGCTACTCAAATACTCTGAATTCCAGAATTTATATACAGTAGCTTTTATTTTCAGCTTCAATAAGTACTTCTAAAAATGACAACAAAATTCAAGACAATGTTTTCATTAAAACAGAGGGCAGCAATAAAAAGTGATTTCATGTTCTACAATTAGAGTCATCTGAATCATATGGTTTTCACATTAGAAAGATAATAAAAAACATTCGTCTCAATGAACATGTTAAATTTATATCTGATAATGCAACTAGCAAAACTTATCTTTTCAATTCCTGAGTTTCTACACACCTTTCGTAACCAGATTGAAAAAATATTATACCTATTAGCTAACCAAAGCCCAGCAGTCCTACTATATGAACAAATAATAGCTATTGCATTTGACTTGAAATAAGCTTCTTAATCAATAAAGAGTTAATGAAGGCAGTTGAGATAAGGACAAAAACCATACAAACATAGCAATGCCAAATTAAAATAAAAAGAAGCAGGCAAAAAGTGGAGAGAGAACTCCCATGACTTCAATTTTTAGCTTAGTACATCATTGAAAAACTAACCACAATGCGTACACATAAAATGATAAACGAACACACTTCAAGTACTAATACATAAATTTGACGGCACTTGATAGTAACACTAACCCCCAAGTAAGATAAATAAAAGTATAATAATAAAAACAAATGGCCAAACAGACGCTTCGTTTAAGTTCATACGTCTGGCATACCACGTGGGATCCAGCAAAGACTGCCCTAAGCTCAAACGTAAGATATTCTACCAGAAAAAATAATAGCACTAACCATATTATAAGGGACAAAATATTTGCACAAAATTAAGAAAATTTTTAATCGCTCACGTATATAAAGGCCAAATCCCAATAAAATCAACCGCTCAACCATTTACATAGGCAAAATCAACAGGTTGTCAACGGCAGCGTTTATGTAAACAATGAAGTCGACACATGATCAAACGAAAAATTAACCAAAATCAAGCTAAATTTCACACATACAATCAAATAAAAACTTACACTTTCAAACAAATCACGGTAGACAGCTGAACAAGCCGAGAATATTAGTTCTACCTTCTTATTGGAGACACGTATCACCTCTCCTCACAACACGCGCGAATAGACAACGTTAAGGTTCTTCATCTGAATGAAACTTCCTGAACTACTCTGAAAAATCCTTAATTTCATCAAGACTTCAATCACCTCTCGAAAATTCATATGAAAAAATTATTCATTCAATTACTTATTTTTCCCGAATAACAGTGATTAAAAATTATTTCATATTGCATGTTTAAAGAAACTGAAGGTGCCCTCTTTTGAAATACTGAATTGGCTAGTGGTTTTATACAAATCATGCTGAGAAGTAGACTAGTAATGTAATAGTTTTTATGCAGAACTTATCTAAAAAAAAAGCAAAAAGATCGATAAAAAATTAAGGTTTACATATAATATTGCTCGGTTGTCAATTTTGATACCATAAACTGTTTTTCTTCAAATAAATTCATTTGTATTCTCAAAGAAAAGTGCAATATGCATATTCATTTATTTTTCTGGCAAAAAGAAAATTGTTTTCTGGATCTTTAGACTTGAGAAGCAATTCACCTTGAATTCTACACATGATCGTTCCATTTAAAGCTCAAATTCGATTCGTTTTGATCCGGGAGACCATATTTTTAGTATTTATGTTCGTTGTATCCAAAACCGTGTCCTATTCATCAAGGTAAGCCCAGCTTTTCTTGTATTCTTCATGGAAGCAACCCTATCTGAAGCAGCCTGAAAAAATACTTCTTCTAAAGAAGTTCATGTTGAGTGCTTGAATAGATATTGATAAAACTGTCAAATCTCAGCCATTTTATGTGCAAAACACCTTTAATTAGTGAACGAAAGAGAGCGGATTTTTTACAAGGAACCGTTTTTCGTCGAAGGCTATACTACTATTGAATTCTTAAATTCGTTGACATTACAACTTTTGATTAAATCTTATGTCTCCCTCCGCCGACATAAATAAATTGATTTTTAAAGACCTCTTTCTACACTTTTTTCCAATTTCATGCATATCAATGATTTGCTATGACTAATTGCTTGTAACAACTACTTAATTATGCATAAAGTTATATTTAGTTTGCATAAATCATCGTGTCATTTGCTATGGAATTACACAACTGCGATTTAACATTTTTTGTGATTAATTAAAGAGGAAATGAAAAGGACAGAAACTTTATTCCAGCAAAATTGAAATCAGCGCTACAGATTTGTTTTCAAATGAGCTATATAATTACAGACGAGTTGGACAAGTGGGTTTCAAGCCTCTTTTCACAAGGAAAGCATTCTTTCACTCCGTGAGGTGGTAGCAGCCATTATTTCAAGTCACTGTGTTTTTTCTATAACAAAAAATTCTTTAAAGAAAATCCCTAGCTGCATTCACCTTACAAGCCATCTCGTACATTGAAGTTCTTTGTTCATTTTCAAAATTTATTTTTTGATACATCGAGCGCGTCGAAAGTTCTGCCGAATTGGCTCCAAAAACAGTCCTCGAGAGGTGTTATCACTACATTTTACATGCGTTATCACTGCATTTTACATGTGTTATCACTGCTTTTTACATGTGTTATCACTGCACTTAAAGATGTTATCACTGGGTATTTAGAGATGTTTTCACTACACTTTTAGAGGCGTTATCACTGTATTTATTGTTGAAGTGTTATCACTGCACTATTAGGGGTGTTATCACTGCGTTTTAGAGGTGTTAACACTGTATTTTAGAGGGGTTATCTCTGCATTTTACCACATGTTTAATCAAGTATCAACATATGAGTGGATATACTGTTACCTTCGCAGGTTAGTACTGTGGAGGAAAAAAATTTATTGGTAAACATGTATCTATTTTCTTGAAAAGACACCAAATTTGATGTGTTCTGTTTGTCGCATTTAGTGCAAGTATTTTTCCATGGGTTTGAATCGTGTGGGTCGAGGTCATCAAATGTGACGGAAATTGTGTAAGTAGTAGTAGTAGTTTAGCACAATAAATTTCAGTCGAAATTCCAAGTCAATACATATTTATGACGTTATCTAAAACTTTAAAGCGAATATAAGATCCCCGAAATCCCTCCCTATGAAGGAAATAGCGTCCCTCTACTGTAGGTGAGTTTTTGCAGTTCGCAAATACGCGAGAGCGGGGAAATATCATTTTGAGTTAAGCCAGTTGAATACTAATCGCTTGATTCTTCAAGCTCGTTCGCTCTCTGGCTAGTGCGAGCTCATTTGAGCAACTAGGCTAATACTATGTTCTCAGCGCTGCGCACTCCGCTGTACAAGCACAAACCTAGCTTGCTTCGAACCTGTCTACATAGATACAACGAAAGCCTACGCCTACTCTATACAGAATTTACGGCAACTTTATTAGCGGAAGAATTCATCCACATGCTTTGAACACAGATCTATCTTGTCAACGGAAAACTATATCTGTTAAATTGAAAACCATATCTGTTTGATGTGCACCAATGTTTCAAGAGTTATTAAGAGACAACAGAGGTTCTACAAGAAATTAAATTCTGCATTCAAAATGCGTAGGAAAGTAAAATGCTCCTTTGTAAAATTAAGGAGTTGGTGACCCTGTGCTCAGAACATTGAGACTTCCAATCCCGTCGGACTACAGACCGTCGAGCTCTCACTCGATCCGAGGGCGCCTTGTGTGAGTCTTTGCTTTGGGTCGAAGCTGCATGGAAAATTGATTTTAACTGAACAAAAACCGAAGTATATTCTGCACATATTTTCACGAAATATTCAAGACAAGCGTCTGATTCTATATTCGTGAAGTGCGTTTAAAAGTTGACAATTTGATGGCAGTGGGTGTTGTACTACATTGGCTATGACACTACATTGATGCAGTTTTGGTGACCTGGGTTTTTTGATGATTCCGACCTGCGCTTCGTCCACCCGATGCAGTGATGGACTATGCAGTTTTTGATACGGATGGAATTATGTAGTGACAGTGAGAAATCTCCGTTTATGTTTCAGTATTATATTAGTTTTACTATACGTAATACATCGTCACCTTCGCTATTCAAAAGTTTGTGACGTTGAGTATATGCCCTCGATGTTGAAGCTCTAGTCTAGAGATATTAACCGCTGGTGGTTGTATTACGCTATAGTCACACAACTCGCATGCAGGGATGGTGAAGTGTGAGCTTAAATTCGTTGATCAATGTAGATTTCTGACTCACTGAAGATAACAGTGGTGGGTTTCAATGAACTAAGTGAAAAACTAAGGCTGGCAACTAGAGCACCAACAATTGCAGCAGGTGTTTCAATGAGCGCATTCAAGCATTGATCGATAAGTGTCCGGCGTGCGCTGTACATGCGACCAAGTGGCCCCACACTCGGCTCTCAACAGTCAGGTTGCCCAGCGATGTCCTCTTAAAATATTGACGCTTATTTAGTCTTCAAAATCGATGTCCGTACGCAGTTCTGACGGTTCGCTCCCGCATTTGCCACGCCTCCCAATCTTCCTGTTACAAAACTTACCGACGTCGCCAGTGCGACGCTACGTTTGGTCATGCGCCTTCTGGCCCGCCGCGGGTTCTGTGTCGGTTCGATGCGAGCTGCATGACCGATGCAGTGTTTATAGCAGGTCGCTATGGATACCAGGTACTGCGCGCACGTACCGAGTACTGCCCCGTCCTGCAAGCAGAGAACTGACTAGCGACTCAGACCGGGAATCGGTCGAGTTCAACCACGGCAGCGATGTAAAGCTCAGGTGATGTCGTTTTCTCACAGAATAACTATGCCCGCAATTGTCCTTAGCTGCCCTTCGTTTGCAGTGCGTAAATGCACGTCTCCTCATTCTAGGGAAGAATTTTTCGCTTCGCGTAAAATAATTAACAGAAACTAACAACATTTTACACCGTGTGAGTCACGCCGTGATTCCTACATTTCTGATAATCATAAAATTCCAAGAATTATTTATCATCTTCATTCACTTTCCGAAATTTCTGAAGCACCATACACGCATACAGGAATATTTCTCAGTTGACTACGTCGTTAATTTGATGTACTCATTGCATTGATCAGACGTGAGAGAGAGAGAGCTCAGCGCACCCAGAGTGACCCACAAGCGAGGTTTGTTTGCTGTTGTCGCTCAGGGTGATGAGGCGTCGTGTGGGACACGCGCTCAACTAAAGTGAGGTAGAAGGGTTTGGGCGTCGCTCTTTGTCTTAATGCTGAGGGATAGAATGACTTGTTAACTTGCAAGAAAATCAGGAAATCTGATCGAAGCCTTCGTAATAATTCCTCAGAATCAGTTACCCGTTTCAGCCTAGTCACCGTGAAAAGGATTTAAAATAAGGGAGCCTGTCAACTATCGTCATATATGATTGAAATGACAATAAAAGATACTAAGACGTGTACAATTTTCCGAGAGATCTGTGGTACACAGACTCATACAACTCAAATCACATTTTTATATTTCACGCACTATTCGCTTTTTTGAACGCCCAAAACGAGTTTCTCAAGTCCACAAACCCTGAAGTATTGTGTTCAAATTGCTCAAATTACAAGCGTCGTACTAACTGAAGGGCAGAAATTACAGAGCCTCCAAAGTAATATTCGACGCGGCAGATTGGTACCCATACTGTAAATGACACGCTTTTTTCGTTGCCACTACATACCTAATCCTACTGGCTATATTCGCACGCTAAGTTTTCGCGAGAAGAAATCGAAGGAAAGGATTTGAAAATTCTGAATGTAACCAATATGGAGGCCTCACTGAAGGCATGAAATCCGTATTGTAGAGCAACACGCGCTGTGAATATATTCATAATGTATTCACACGCACACACATATACATATATATATAGGTATCGATCATTACATACATATGCATTCATACATAGAAAGGAAGAGAGAGAGAGAGATGTAATACGTCGGCACGCTCATAAGGTCTTGAATGAATTTTGTCTGAGCCTCTCATTAACTGACGCTGGAAGCAGTTTCAATTTACAAGTCAGAATTCATGAAAAATATTCTAAACTTAGCTCATTTTTAACATTGCATATCGCTGGAGGTGCATCATATTTCATATGCAGCTAACGCAGCTAATAATAAATTTCGATGTTTACAGCTAATACGTCTTATGGCAGACGACGTGTAGAGCAGGCAAGCAAAGGTAGTCTGGGTGCAAGGGTTAATACCTTGTTTACGCCGTGAAATGGAGGTCTTCATGTTCCCAGTTTACAAAATTATGATCGATTTTATGCTTAGATTGTATACGATAAAAAGAAGAACCATCTTAATTGGGAATATCTTATTACGTTGGTTCTTCTTTTTATCTTGAAAATTAGGTTCCCCAGAAACCGACTTATTAGTACTAGATTGTATACGGGTACATACCTACGTGCAAGATAGGCAAAATTAATTTTTTTAAACGTCAGGAATTAGAGGGCGATGAGAAAAATACTCCCCTAGTTGCGATGTGCATCTCCTACGATGACGGAGAATATTCAATCGGAGCTCGACTGTACAACAAAGTCTCGAGAGCAGCAAATTATTCTAAGAATATGAATTCGATCTGACGAGCTCCCAGCACTCCCGTAATGAGCTGCAGGTGAGTTAGTGACACGGATGGGGAGGGGAGGGGGAGGTGGCAGTAGTCATGTGCCAGTGTACGTGCCACGTTTATTGGTCAATTTTACGACGCAGAAGATTTTAAAGCAGCGCTAAGTGGAAATTACTTCTGACAGCGATGCTCTCCGTGTGACGCGAGGCTCTGGTTTACTCCCGCGACCGAAGGCAGGATCTCCTCTTCAATAACGTAGAGTGTTATTCAAATAAGAAAATATTATTCAAATATTCAAATAGCAAAGTATCATTCAAATATTCAAATAAGAAAATATCATTCAAATATTCAAATAAGAAAATATTATTCAAATATTCAAATAAGAAAATATTATTCAAATAAGAAAATATTTTCCGATTGATAAGGAAATTTGAGACAATTGGTAGTCTTTGTTACAGGGCTGTTAAATTGTCTGTAAAGTAATCATAGTCATCAGCACTACTACAAATTTTGACCTTTATTATTACAAAACATCTACGAAACGTGTTATATAACCACCGTGTATTAAAATTGAAAAAAATGAACTGGCTTTTTTTGACAAAACTTCTTAATTTCTAAAAATACGAGAGCCCACAAAAAATTGTTAAAAAAATGAAAGATAAATATAATCAATAATTTCATAAAAAGGCTACCGCACTAACGATAACTCTGAGTGAGAAAAAATAAGGAATAAAAATACGGTGACTTTTTCCACCAAACAGCATTCCGCCGGCTTGAAATTTATTTCTGTCGGTCAATTTCCCAAGCGCAAAATATATGTGAGAACTCGACAAGAGAGAGCAGCCCGCAGTACTCGAGACCACATTTTAAAGTTAGTTTCATACATAAATTAAATTCAGGTATGAGAAATACTGTAGAAGAAGGCTCTAAATGGAGTTTTCGTACTGTGTACATGTGCATACGTAAGCACCGAATATTCTATATCGTTTTTCTTCTTGAAATCCTAATATACTCTAGCAAAATTAAGAAGTAACTTGTCTGTTCGATAAGAATGTCTGAAATTTCAAAAGCGAAATAATGCCTCGAGGATCACGTATCTGGCACGATGTGCTGGTAGCTCTGACTTGATTTCCACGTCTTCCGTGCTTACTGCTAACGTTCTTTCGACGGTTCTCAACGGTGATATGGTACCAAAGAATAAATTTTAATAGGATAACTTTATCACGGGTAGAAGCCGAAATATCAGTTCCCATAGCAACGGCTTTTACTCCAAAATAGCTTCTGTTTTCAAACGTTTCAATTTGTTGTACGTAAGCTCTCTTACTCTCCTCATGATTCTGTATCTGACTGGCGGGATGTTCGATTTATGATTTGCTAAGAATGTAAATTTGTGTTTCAAACCTCGCGTCGCTCCTTAGGGCGACCTTACACCTTACTTTTGTGACAAGCTAAGCAAAATTTAGACAAACTTAGCGTAAACATTCTTCTCATCAGCTACAACACACCTACGTTAATTATGTTCTGCAGCCAGAATGTCTCTCAAATTTGAATTTTTTTCTCCATTTTTTAAATTTAAATCATTCATTATAGCGAGTTTGTGTGAAAGATTCCTGATGCCGCACGACAGACCTTTTAAAAGCGCTCACAACTTTTGTGCAACAAAAGAGAGGTAAAATGACGTGTGGTGCTTGAGATGTCTATTTCAAGACAAAGACTTCGCATAATTTCCTCTTCAGACAAAGCACAACCGAACATCACAACAAAATGTCATGTCATAGAGAAAGCAAAGACAATGGCAGTCAAAATAAATTTCGATCAGGTTGCGCGATGAACTCAGCGGGCCACCACCGTACGAGTGTAGCCGTGCATTTTGACAATCAGTCACTCAAAAAGTTGCTTTACATTTTCTTGTGGTGCTGGAATATGAGGTTTGTCCCTGGCGACGTGAGTCAACGTCTCTGAGGACATTGAGTAACATTTCATTTCTTGCTAATATGGGACCATTTCAGTTCATTTAGCGAGTAGGTTAGACATTACTTGGACGCCTCCTAATTCACTATTTTGAAGCGTTTGTTCATCTTAAGTTTCACAAAAATGATTCAGATAGATTTTAAGTATTGATGAGTTTATTCAAATGAAGGGGCAACAGATTTCCTTACTTTTATAACGGGAAATGCACGCTTCCTAAGTTTTTACATGCTGCACAGTTTCGTCAAGCATTCCGCCGGTTGGCTAAATTAATTTGGCCTTTCATCGAAAATTCCATGCAACGCGTGGCGTTTAATTCTCACGTGGTATTTTAATTTTTAGGATCTTCTCCCTGATCAATACAGCACCGTTGCTGAGTAGTCCATGTAGATAGTTCGCATGTTTTCAGTTCGAGTTGGTGTAGAAAAACTTGCTCACGAGAGCGTTGAGTGCAGCGTACAATTTACCTCCCGATGAAAAGTCGTGAACCATCTCACAGAGGCGCTATGAGAGGTTGCGAAGAGTAAGAGTTTTCGATGATGATGTTTTGCCAGTAGTGCTACCTAAGTATATTTATTGATACACTTTCAATCTATTACGTTGAAATTTTTTAGAATGCATTAGTTTTACATTCAAATTCCATAGCAAATGAACACTATTAACTTAAAGAAATGAAATTAGGCGTATGTTTATTTACTTCTAACATTAGATACGCCAAAGAATTTACAAAAACTTTTCCTCGGGCTTCTATACGAATCACTTTTGTAAGCACTATATTCTTCTATAATTGTAATATATTCTTCCCGTAACAATCCTGACAACACGTTAGAGTACCAGTAGCAACATATATTTTCAAATTACTCTCTCTCGGTTCCATTGAATGTTAGAAAGTATAAATACCAGAGTGAGGAGTGATGCAAGTCCCACGCGTCCCCAAAGCGGCACCATGTCGAGGGCAAGGAAAATGAGAATATAATATGAGACACCAAATTCAAGCCATTCAAGGGGAAGGGCTTCGAAACACAACTTTTGGCGCCTCACCCAAGCTGTGAAGTGAGTGAAACTCTGCTCTAATTGAGACAAAAGGAGGATCTGTGATGTACAGTATACTGGTGGATTATTAACTTCAATGCAGAACTTTTGAAGTTCCCGTAAGTTTCCCTCTACATAGAATAACAGACACCAACACGGCATAAATTTGCAATTTGAGCAGAACGTCGTCAATGCACTCAATACACTACCTGGATTATATTTCTATTTAAGTGCTGTAAAATTTCCCACCCGCTTGAGACAAACAAGGCAGCTTTCAAACCCTCCGTGTTGAAAAAGGTCAAATATCGTTCCGCCCTTCCAGAGAGCGCGTGTCGCGTCCACCTGCCCGAGCGCCGCCAGTTGAGCGGCCGCTTATCGCACCATCTACAACAGATCGATGCCTCCCGCGGTGATGTCGCTTTATCGCACCAACCGTGGCTCCGAGCCCTGCTTCGGCACGTCCATGCGGTCTTGCTGCATTTGCTACATTTTTTAATGCAAAATTGGGTCGGCCAGGTAGTCCGCGTCACTGACAGCTCTGATCAGAAGTACCGACCTGAATTGATACATAAAACACGTGTATGTATCTGTGTTGAAATTTTGTGAAAATTGATACGGTTACGTATTTCAAGGACAGCCCAGAATGCCAAGTGACGAATTGTAAGAATGACTTTTTAATTCGAGAGTACTTTACTCAGGTGTACACGAACGGAGTAGAATTTCTCAATTTTGCACGAGTCGATACTGTACTTAGACTTGCAGCCCAAAATTTTGAAGAAGACATTAGACAAAATAAAAAAGCGCAAAGTATTATTCATCGCTGAAAACCAAGGTAAAACCATCGTCATAATCTTATTCACATCAGGAATATCGGGAGCGAGCTTGTTGGTATTGCCGAGGAATTCATTTTGTATGTTTATCACATTTGGTTGCTAGCTTATTTGATGTATAAAACAGGCCAAAAAAAAAAACGCTCATGCCTATGCAAGTGATATTTGAGGACGTTTAAAAATGTTCACTAGGGTGCGGTTCGCAAATAAAGAGTACATAAGTGAAAAGACAATTCATGTAAAACCGACTTTAGAACAATGTGGAATACATTAAATTAGCACTAAGCTCTAGTAAAACGATATTTTTGTTAAAACAACTTTTTTCATCGCTAGAGCAAGACACAAAGAGCAGTTCAGAAATACCTATTTGTATCAGGCGATGAGCTTTAGCTACATTTCCGCTCCTTGATGAACAATTTCGGCCTGAGTGGTTCCAGGACAAATTTTACCTAATGAATGCGAAGCGGCAATGAAAGTAGATTTTACGAATGTAATAGTATTGAATTTTAGCAGAACCTCTGAAGGCGTTGAGAACAACAAGGTACCGTGCGTAGACGTTTTTGAAGTATCCCTAGTTTCCCAAGGGACAGAGGGTGTGTCCAGTGAACAAATGCTAATCTGTGTCAGAGAGACGTTTCGATTCGTTACCCTGAATAATGGAATTCTGACGAGTTGTAAATGTAGTGAAAGAAACTTTTTCTGTGTGGGTGGAAATTTATTTTAAAAGTTTTCAAAAGTTCATTGTCCTCTTTGAAAATCGAATTTGCTCAAATTATTTGCAGGTTTAGTTCAGTTGCGCAGTGTCACTGAGGTTTGCTTTTTCTCTGTTGATTTAAAAAAATTACAGAATCTACGTCACTATCATTATCCTTCCTTCAGGTTAATGAATGGTATCAGATGGAAGCATAAACTCTGACTCTGCGGAAGAACCAGCGTGAAGCCACAACTTGGAACGGAGTACTTGTGTTGCCGCTGTAATCAATACTGCCGCTGTCAGCCCTGTTTTCTTTAGCTCTCTCATTTCAGAAAAATGTATTTTTTATGGGAGACTGTAGAATAAATCGTTTCCGCAGAAGGTAGGTGATTCAACTCAATGATTTTTACAATCTTGTTTTTATCGCTGTATTTACTCTAATGAAAACATAATTTTTTACTTCTTGGTATGTTTCATATTTCCAATTTTTATATAACGTATTACATTTTTGTATGAGATAAAATCTAAAAACTCACATTTAATTCGCAAAATACAGTATAATTATAACCAACAGTGCTCTCTTATTTACGTCACAGGAAATAAAATAGTTGCTTCTAGCTCATTTACCATGAATTTAATACATCAAAAAAGTATATATATAAGAGCGTATCATGCAGTCAAGCAGTACAGAAATTAGTTCATGGAAGGGTGTTTTTAAATCCTCTTCTACATGTGTACCTGAGAAATCATACAATCCAATTTTAAAGAAAAATGAATACAGTTAAGATATACTGATGACTACTTTCTCGAAATCCTAGCCAGGAAAGTTAAAAAGTTTTGAAGCATAACGATTTTGTAATTATGTAACAAAAACAATAGGAGATCAGAGACTCCAACATACAAACGCTCACTGGCGGAACAGCGAGGTAGTTTTTCCACTTAGTATGCAAATGTTTCAGAGGTGAGAATGTATGGTCAACAGATTTATGCACTGAATTTAAACAGTCAATTTCATGAAAAAATAAAACAAAAGAATTTGCTTTGTATGTTAGAGTTTCTGCAAAAAATGCTCAATAATTCACCGCACGCAGGCTCAATAATTATTGGTAATGAATTTCTACATACTATTGAAAATATATTACACATTTTCTCGCTTCGACTGTACAACCATCTGGAAAAGTTAACAATTTTAGTTTCCTTGCGTAGGGCTCACATTGTTAATCCAACGCTTCGTAATATATTAAAATTCATTTAGTCGAATAGCCGTTTGAAATAGAGGGCTGGCTGATATTTTTAGTGTTTTACAAGGAAATTGACTAAACCTCTCTTAGTATTATAACAATTATCATTTCATTCACGTCTAGGACTTTGAAGTTCCTCTTATTGCTGCACTAAAGATGAAATCTGTGTTAAGATTCATTTCGTCAGTGAAGACGTAAGCTTTATAGCATTGCACGGTTAGAACAGTTTTCTTCCAAATTACGCACATCGTTGAGCTTCTTTGAAGTTTACTCTACCAACGCATTTATCGATAATTTACTTATCATGGGCATTGCGATGGAGTTACTGTGCATATATCCTGTATATCCATCCGCTCGTGTGCCTATATATCAGGCCTGATTCAATCGGTAATTTGCTAAGAACTCGGCCAAACGTGTACTCCATTTGACAGCGTTCGAAATAAAATTTCTAGTAAGCCCTATGAACTTCTCCAACACATTTCTGATGATAATGTGTCTGTCTGGAACATGGAGGATGAACGACACTGTCTTAGTGATTTGAAAAACAATAATCCCACTGTATAATAATAGACCAGTGTTGCTTGCCTTGCTTGGAGCAGAGCGTGATCCTAAATCGTAAGAGCGTGAAGCTCTTAAGGATTTAGACAGGAGAAAATTCCCGGGTCCGTATTTCTAACTAATCAGCGAGACTGACAGAGAAGGCAGTCCGTATCAGTGATACTGTAAATAACATCATTTCATGTCAGATTTACCGTAAATAAAAGTGCATCTTAAGAATTGAACATCATTTGTCAGCCAGTTTTGGTAGGGCGCGTCTACTAGTTCAAGAACAGAAGTCACTGACTGTCCTATCAGAATTTTTACTCCTAAATCGTTCGATAATTTCAGTCATATCTATTTCAACGGGTGCTACTTAAAAGTTTTCACTAATTTCTATAGTGATAAAGAAGTTTATGGCATGCTATTCCGCTTCTCATCTGTATTTCTGGGAAAACAGAACAACAAATGATGAGATTTTTATGAATATACTACACCTTTTTAACTTCTATTTAAAATAAGTCAAGTTCAATTTAA
>VOMN01074424.1:0-16116 GCA_014899125.1 Orchestia grillus
GGGAGGGAGAGAGAGAGAGGGACAGGGAGGGAGAGAGAGAGAAAGGGACAGTGAGGGGGAGATGGGCTTCTACTAAGGTCGTGTACGAGGTAAAAATCTGGTTGTGTAGTTCACTTAGGGCAAATTGACGAGCTTATCGTAGTCCTCGATGGCCCTGTTGTTCAGTTGACCTCGAGTGCACCTGGTGGTATATCTGATACAGTTCACTCAAATTTACCATCCCGCTGTCGGAATTATCTAATATTTTTTTTCGTTCAACATTAAAGAATTGGTGCGGTGAAAGGTTAAGTTTACTGAATTTTGATGAAATATAATAGTTGGAACAGATATGTATACATTAACTTGTGTACACACAGCAGTACGATGTGCCATACGCTGTATGGTCCTGGATGGCGAACGCGTACTTGTAATTCATACTATGAAATTCTACCCTCAAGGGGCATAGCATAGGCCTTAGTGAGGAGGGTTAGGTTGGTTAGCTTAGTTAGGTTTATCTGTTTCATGCTATGTGGACTGGTGTCCCTAGGGGACCATTGTTAAGTTACTAGAGCTATTGCTAGAACTTGGGGATTTCTGTCTTTCGTGACCACTTTGCTTCTTTCTATTTTGATGCTTTCTTCGCTTATGATTTTTGTCTTATCTTTCTCTTCCTTCTCAACTTCTTGTTTCTGCACGCAGGCCCAGGAATCCAGTGTGGGAACACACCTTGTGCATAGATTCCACGTTTTGTAAAGTCGATACTGAATGTTCCTTTTTGTTTCGGTGCGAGACAACCAGAATTACTGTACTATGAATTAAATTAAGTTATACAGAGGTGCCTATGCATTCCTTATAATCGTATGTATGGTACCAAACAAAGTTTGAATTTTTCTCTTTTCGATAAAGCTTGTTTCAGCTTTCTAGCATGAATACTTTGCAATTTAAATTGTCTACTTTCTTAGCTCACTCTCTGATTATATTTAGTCTAAATTGCGAGTAGATTGGATTAGCTTCACATAGAAACGAGTAGGCGTGTGTTTATATCTATAACTGTTTTTATTTATATAAAGTTTTCATTAAATTATCGTTGATATTATTTCTAATAATACTAGTATCGCTATTACTATGTTGGTGAACAAATCTGGGGGAATTTTTCAATTGTTCCATGGCATTTTCTGTATACACGCTGATGGTTTGCTAGTTTCGCTCAGTCTTTCATAAAGAGTCGTGCCAGAAGGGTCCTGTAGCGTATGAACTAATAGTTTACAAGTATCGCGTTACACCATGCTGAAATTATGGGAACAATTTAAAGAAGTAAAAATACTTGTTCATCGGAGAGATATTAAATAAATATATAGCTCATTTTAAAGGTAATGATGTTTTCTTTTTATTTTAGAGTTGTGTTATTTATAAAGTTAAGTTGTTTTATTACTGCTGAGAGAAATGCTATGATATTTCTCGAAAATAAAGATAAGAGCAATTCGTCCAAGGTGAAAATATTGGATGTTCTTCGCGAACTGTTATGGATAGTTGCGAAAAAGTTCGATAAACTGGTACCACCCACCATCGACCGGGCCAAGGTACTAAACTGCTCGTTCGAGCATCACAATTCATCAAAAATGCGCGAGAAAAGTCGAGAAGCTGTTTGTCGCTCTGCAAAATCTTGCCCTAGAGGCAACGGGAAAGCGGAGTTCGATGTGGCGACTCACAAAAAAATTCAATAAAGAACATTCAATGCACAGGCTTACAGCCGTGCCTTAAGGAAAGATGCTGGACAGATGTCGATACTTCCTCAATCTCACAGTGGGAGGCATGCTGTCCAATTCGGTCTTCACTGATCAGAAAAATTCGGCGTTCGGCAGAGTCTCAACGATCAGAATGACGAAGTAAGGAGCAGAGATGGGATAGTGGAAGGCAGATGAGTGATTCGACGTCAAGCTGCACTGTCTGTGATGCTGTGGGCTGCGATCACTGGTACACAACCACTGCACCTTCTCTTGTTTTTCTTCCATCGGGGGTCAAGATTAACAGCCAGCGTTGCTTTTCCAATATTTTAGAAGCAGAACTGCTCCCGTGGGCACGTGAACACTAATAGAGAACCTTGGACCCTTCAACAAGACTACGCTCCATCGCATGGCTCCGAAATTTCTTAAAGTTGGATTCAGGTACACATTCTGGCATTCATTTGGCACAGATGAATGGCCCTCACAAACTCCGGATCTGAAGCCGCTTGAATTTTCAGTGTAGTTCATTTTAGAGAGCCGAGGTCTGCAGACCTCCTCATGCATCGCTGGATAAATTGAAAGCTGAACTGCGTGGAGAGAGGGCAGTGGTGGCGCAAAATATGCAGCTTACCGCTTGTAAGCCCTTCCGAACACGATCAAGGGTGTTATAAAAAAACCGGCAGCTATATTGAATTAATCTTTTTCATTATTCTTAAGGCATCCACTACCTGTAATTTAAAAATTAAAATTTCAGTATTACTGCTTTTTCACTGAAAAGCATCAGAAAACGTGCGTGGCCATAATTTGTCCCTATAATACTAATAAAATTTGGTCCTATAGCCATAATATGGCCTGATAACCATAATATGGCCTGATAACCATAATATGGCCTGATAACCATAATATGGCCTGATAACCATAATATGGCCTTACTGCCATAATTTGGCCTTATGGCCATAATTTGGCCTTGTGGCCATAATTTGGCCTTATGGCCGTAATTTGGCCTTATGGCCGTAATTTGGCCTTATGGCCCCGTTTTCAGAGTTTTATGTTTTAAAATTGGTATTTCAGTGTTTTTTCAGCACCGATGGAAGCTAAGTATCCCGAAACATGAGCAAAAGAATTTTAATTTAAGATATACCCAATTACATTGGTTCTTCTTTTTTTCTTGTAATTTGGTCCTCTATCGTCCATTTATTGACAGAGTTAGATTCTGAAGGCACGGATTCTGAAGGCACGGATTCTGAAGGCACGGATTCTGAAGGCACGGATTCTGACGGCACGGATTCTGACGGCACGGATTCTGACGGCACAGATTCTGACGGCACAATGCTCCAATGTTTTGCGCTACCAGGAAGGATCTTCTGTGAGTAAAGTTCATACCATATTTGTAGTTTGGTTCTGAAGTACAGTGTGTGTCTGTGTGGGAAATTTATGAATAATTTGATGTGTGTTTCGATGAAAAATTTCCCGCCCATATCTTCTAAAGGATGCGGGGGGAGGGGAGAGGGAGGGGCACAGTGTATCTTAGTACACAGTAGCTTGCCTTTCACTGTGTACTTGACACAGTGGTTACCAGTGTGTACGTCACACAGTGAGACATCACTAAATAACGGGGACTCGTATGAAAAACAGAGGCACGGTTACGCAACCGACAAATTCATCGCAAACTGGACCGACGTATTTATAAATTTTTTCCATCTCTAACCACTTGAGTCCAGTTGGAATAGAGTGCCACTACACACCTAATTGGGTGAGCCCTTCAACACTCCATGCCTCACCCCTGCAAACGCACAACACTCCACTCAGCAGGGCACATCCAATTCAGAACTCCCCCAACCACCTCACTAGCCAATAAAATGCCCCAAAATTGACCAATTAAAAGGGATATTTTGTAAGCCCTTTCATCGCCATTCGAATAACGCGTCCTCCTGAAATTTCATTGCCGTTGGGACGTTCAGTCACGTCGTAAAACGCAGCCGAATATCGACATACGAATGAGTCAATTTATCCGAAATTATTTATAGGCCGAGACTCTTGAACGAATCGTTGAAATTTTTGGTTATATTTTTGGATAACTTGTTAGACATACGCAGTGAGCCGTTGAGGGAAAAACCTTTGAAGAGAAAAATGTCCTGTAACGAGAGGGCTGGAGCCTTAGCGAGCAAGAGTCATTCTAGAGCTGTAAATAGTTCCTATATAAATCCTTGCATTGCCTGCACTGTGTACGTTAGAAATGGGTGCTAAATTTCACCCTGAAGAAGATATTTTAATCTTCGTGGGGAAAATTTGTTCCTGTTTCTACCTCGTACTGAATAGAAAATTTAAGGCTGTATGTAGGAATTGTCAAATGGCGCCGCAGTGACTTACCCGTAAAAGGGTTGAGGCAAATATAGGGTGGTTAAATTTGAAGGGCCAATGTTGATTTTGAATAAAACACAAATTAGGTTCATAATAAGCCTGAATAACTTTAACGCGTTGTTCGATTGTGTATCTTTCCATGGTTCAAATTGAGTTAGACTGAAATAGAGAAATATCAAATTAAATGCAGAAAAAACTTGATGTTTAGTGGGATTCACATTCAAAATCAGCCCTTACAATTTAACCACCCTTTATGTTCATTTACCACATCAATAAATGTACTATAGATCTCAGTGGCAAAAAATTCCATATGAACAATAAAAATGCTTGGTCGCGACAGCGTTAAGGAAAATAAGTGCAACTTTCTCACCTGTGACCACCATGGTCAGTAGCACCGCTGCACACACCGCAGCTGCAGCAGGAGTGGAGCTCCACATGCCGCCGTGTGAGGGTGCGGTGAGATCCGGAGTTCTTGGGGGCCAGATTCTTGGGGCGAGTCTCGCTTAAGGGAATTTGGGTAGAGGGGAGTCTGCCTTTATTGTTTAGTCTAGTGTTAGGGTATACTACGGTTTTAGGGATTGGTCTGGTTTTATCGTTAGTTTGATGTTAAGGTTAAGGCTGGTTTTGTGGTTTATTCTGATTTTAAAGTCAAGTCGCGTTTTAGGTAATTTGGATTACAGGAAGTCTAGTTTTAGTGTTTAATCTGGGTTTAGAATACGGCCTAATTTCTAGGGCTTAGGCTAGTTTTGCAGCTCAGTGCAGTTTTAGGGTTTGACTCGTTTAAGTATTCGTGAATAAAGGAGCCTCGTATTTAGGTTTACTTTGGATTTGTGAAAGTTTGTTTGACCTGAAAGCAATGGACTAAATATGTAAAAGAATGAATGAATCTTTCCTCGAAGCAAGAGTAAAATGGGATGAACAAGATAGTACATAGACTGTCCTGATATTTTGAACTGGCTTTGGCATCAAAGTAGCAATTAGGGACAATTTAATCTCCGCTTTCACTTCTTTGTCTCCATATGAAATTACAGATTCAGTTCCGCACTGATATGCCGCGAAATAATGCAGATGAGAATGTTAGAAATCGTACGCCTGTAAGAAGAAGACAAAATTAATAAACCAAAGTATTCACAATGTTCACTTCGTGCTTCATGTAGTAGTAGTTTTCAGAACTTAACATCTATTCTTTAACATACGGATAGCAGAATGCATGAACTATTCCATTGCAAGTACGACACATTAAAACTCCTCTTGTTCTAAAAATACCGACGGCCATCCACACCTAATGACAATGATTAAAATTATACATGGCTACTAAATGACACGTGGGGCCCGTCCCATCCTTCTCTTATTACACCGGCAATTGCCTCAGCTGCTGGCAAGATATTGCTGCAGTAATTGCGCTATCTAATACACGCTTAGAACACTCTGGACCAGAGGTCGGAGTCACTGGTTAGCGAGCGTCACACCACCTCACGTCACGGCGGCCTGAGGCCAAGTGAGGGAGCTAACGAGACTGAGGGGATATACCTGCGAATGGTGGTGGTGATGACGGTACACTGTGATGGTGGTGAAGGTGACCCTGGATCCGTGAGACTGGTCTCACAAAAAAAGAGGATCATGACAACAGCGGCGCTTATGAATCACAATTTCCTGGCAGGCGCCCAGAAACTCGTAATCCTCTAACGCTCTTTTTATTCCGGGCAAGGAACGACTTTTGTAACATATGTTCATGCAATATAGAATATACATAATTTCAGAAAATATCTGTTCTATATTAATATCTATTTTCGTCCATGAAATGAATTTGGTATTTTGAATCCCGCTATTCTATAACGGAATGAGAAATGATTGCCGGTTGCTTTGTTGGTCCTTCCGTCCCTTGACTTGAACATTTCTCGCTAAAATATTACTATTAGTCGCGCTGATGTGCGGCAGTGTCGTAGACAGGATACTGAATATCGTACCGAAAGGGAATCAAGTGTTTTAATTGATAACACACGATATAACAGTATTTTGTTAAACACAGTTTGTTTATGAATGGCTGATTTAAAAAGTAACGATGGGGTGCATTTGGCCCATCACATGTTTCACTGGGAGATACCATACATTATAAAAATAAATCTACGTATAGGGTGAGAGAGCTATTTGAGGGCAATTTTGGTATGTTAAATAAAGAAAACTGTTTTAGCACAAAATGTATGTATTAAATTCAAATCTGTAACATATCCTCGATGATACTTCTTTATCAAATTATCATGTGAAGGCACTTTTATCTTAGATGACTACTTTTACGCGAGTTCGAAACTGCTGACCAGCTGAAGCTAAGTCCTTGTTAATTTCGAACATTACCTCGACAATGGCGGCCTTCAGTGAAGCTATGGTACTATGAGGATATCAATTTGTCTTTCTTTTAACAACTTTCCTAATAGTGCATTAGATTTAGATCTGGTGAATTTGGGGTCCAGAAATAGGAGATCACATGATCGTAAGACTCTCTGATAACCAATCATGGGTTACTATGGCTTTGTGAGAAGGTGCAGAGTCTTGTTGAAAGATTTATGACCTTATAATGGATACTTTATCTATTTTAGGCTTAAGAACCGTTTTGGAAACTCATTATATTCAGCAGTATCAGCTCTAAGTCGCTGTGGAGAAATGTAAGTTGGCATGACATGACCTTCATTACTCACAAATCCTAAAATCATCACAGAAGCCGCTAATTTGATGTGCATCACTCTGGATTCTTTTTTAGGTTAAAACTGTAATTTATACGGCTTATCTGAAACAAAAAAAATACGATATAATTATTTTTTCGAATGTGCAATGAAATGAAAACATATCCTCAAAAAGCCTTTCCCACATCAGTAATTACAAGTTCCATCTTTTACGACTGGGCCCGTACACCATTACCTTTATATCACATATTTGGTGCCCCTTTGTAGTAAACTGTTACGTTTTCCTATGAATCACTAAAGTAGTAGTTCAGGGAAGCTTACGGTCGTTGTTTAGCCCAAGGTCAGAGTCGTCAGCAGCTGCCTTCCTTTCATCTAATCACTCACGCAACAGCACAGCACGGAGCGCTCATTAGAGAAACAAAAGAGACGGTCGCGGCCGACCCTGCCGTCGGTTTCAATGGGAGAAAATCACTTAGGTTCAACGGCGTATTATGCTCGGCCTCGCCTGTCAAAATTCACAAGAAAACTAATTCTGTTCAGAAAAACTGGGAGCGTCGTCAGCAGCAGTTGGGAGGTCACGAATTCTACGGGATGGATTGATCGGAGGTCACGCGAAGATTGGGGAGATTTATGGATTTGGGTGTAGGAGTTGGGAGGGAAGTGAGGGGATTTGTGGGGGTTGTGAGGGAAGCGGGAGGATTTGCAGGAGCTGTGAGGGAAGTAAGGGAATTTTAAATTGAACTATTGCTATGGACATAGTTCTTCCTTCGCCTCAAATTTGAAGATGGATTATGAAATTGAACAATAACCCTCATGCTTGAGTTTATTTCTTCTTCTGCCTAATCTATTATTCTAGTTTCTCTGATCAGAGTCTCCTCACGGAAGGATTTTTATTTTCATTGAAATATTGAAACGAATTTTTTCGTCGTTTGTGCGCGGCGTCCGTTTGCGTGTAGAGTTAGTCACCTCAGAGACTCGTATGACTGACGTACAAATTAAGGGGTATTAAGGTATACAGATTGAAGGATATTAAGGTATACAGATTGAGGGATATTAAGGTATACAGATTAAGGGATATTAAGGTATACAGATTGAGAGATATTAAGGTATACAGATTGAGGGATATTAAGGTATACAGATTGAGGGATATTAAGATATACAGATTGAGGGATAGTAAAGTATACCGATTGAGGGATAGTAAGGTATACAGATTGAGGGATATTGAGGTATACAGATTGAGGGATATTAAGGTATACAGATTGAGGGATATTAAGGTATACAGATTGAGGGATAGTAAGGTATGCAGATTGAGGGATATTGAGGTATACAGATTGAGG
Organism: Orchestia grillus; assembly: GCA_014899125.1. Classification (NCBI taxonomy): domain Eukaryota; kingdom Metazoa; phylum Arthropoda; class Malacostraca; order Amphipoda; family Talitridae; genus Orchestia; species Orchestia grillus. The sequence continues at coordinate 8,080 of VOMN01074424.1, forward strand.
GATAGTAAGGTATGCAGATTGAGGGATAGTAAGGTATGCAGATTGAGGGATAGTAAGGTATACAGACTGAGGGATATTAAGGTATATAGACTGAGGGATATTAAGGTATGCAGATGAATGGATATTAAGGTTTACAGATGAATGGATATTAAGGTCAACAGATGAATGGATATTAAGGTGTACAGATGAATGGATATTAAGGTGTACAGATGAATGGANAGTATACAGATGAATAGATGTTAAAGTATACAGATGAATTGATGTTAAAGTATACAGATGTATAGGTGTTAAAGTATACAGATGAATAGATGTTAAAGTATACAGATGAATAGATATTAAAACATACAGAAGAATAGATATTAAAACATACAGATAATAGGGTTATTAAGGTATAAAAATTAGGGGACATAAATTATAAAATAATAAGGTATATGATTAAGGTATATTTGTGTATACAAATTACTGCATACAAACTGAGGTACACTATTTAAGGTATACAAATTAATGTTGGGAAATAACTTCGTGCAAGTAAATGAAGGTGTGTAAGTATATGAAGGTGTGCGAGCAAATGAAGGTGTGCGAGCAAATGAAGGTGTGCAAGCAAATGGTTTGCAAGCAAATGAAGGTGTGCAAGCAAATGAAGGTGTGCAAGCAAATGGTGTGCAAGCAAACAAAGGTGTGCAAGCAAATGAAGGTGTGCAAGCAAGTGAGGGTGTGCAAGCAAGTGAAGGTGTGTGTGTAAAGCAAGTGAAGGTGTGTGTGAAGCAAGTGAAGGTGTGTGTGGAGCAAGTGAAGGTGTGTGTGAAGCAGGTGAAGGTGTGTGTGAAGCAGGTGAAGGTGTGTGTGAAGCAAGTGAAGGTGTGTGTGAAGCAAGTGAAGGTGTGTGTGGAGCAAGTGAAGGTGTGTGTGAAGCAAGTGAAGGTGTGCAAGCAAGTGAAGGTGTGTGTGAAGCAAGTGAAGGTGTACAAAAATATTAAATTCGAGTGCGCCTGTTAGGTATCTCAAATTTAGGCCTTCAAATTAAGGAGCAGTTAAGTGCATCATTCACTTCTCAGGAGAGTATGGCTGTGTAGGTGCGCATATGTACGTCGTTCCGGACGCCTGACAGAGACAGGAAACTGAAATCAAGGAATTCTATCAGAAACCGAATTGAATAGGTTTTTTTTTAGCACGAAGGCCGTCGTACACACACGTATTTGGCTGACTTGCGAGCTGCGCAACAGTACTGCGGGAGCTCAAACACGACTTTAGTAAAATTATATGCTATGTAAACTATGTACATAAGTACTTCATCTATGGAAAATATCTTGTCAGCCATGATAGTTCATACTTCACATTGGCGAAAGGCTATAGCATATCATTATTAGTTTCTATGATAGTTGATTTTTACCCTAGCATAGATACTGACAACTATTTCAAATATACAGTTAAGGATAATCACGACAAAATATTAATCAGCCAAAGTATTCGGTCAAATTTGTTTTACGGTCTTCAGAGGATGATGTACGTACACAGTGACAAAGCAGCGTACGTGTGCTGCCGGCTTGTATCTAGAATACTTAGAATTGATTTTTTATAGCCTGTGCTGCTAACAATGTATGTAGTGCAGGTCTCGGTCGAAATACTTCTCCCTAACGACGGTTGGAACGTGGTCAACCGAAAGCTTGGCCAAACATAAATATGTTTTTGCTGATCGTCCCTTCACTTGCAAATAATTAGAAACATCAAGGAAATGTCGGGGGTAATTCAGAAAACGAAACCCAAATCCAGCTCATTATTGCCTTTCATTTGAAGCATTTTTTGCTAACTCGACACGTGCATATACTACGATTACTGTAGGTAATACGATTTTTCTTAGTTAATATTTTATTCGTATTCGTCTTTGTGCGCAAGCTGTTTTTAGATATTTACTTTTAGGTCGCGTTTCGGCCGAGTAGTCAGGACACGCAGCGATCTAACGATACTCTGAGAGGGGAATGAAACTCGCTTTCAATCATTTATTATAAATTAATTCAATAGAACGACTATATGTCGGGCGGTACACGTTATAGACAGGACAACATAGTTATACTGAACAAGTTACAGCCCAGTCGTTCCGATGAGCTTCGCATTAACCAGGAAACGGACGAGCTGGAACATCAGACACGCGTAGTCAGCCTGGTGACAGAGTGGTACAGCTCAGAGTTTCATTCTGAAATCCACAAATCCGGGAATCAACAAATCCGTGCCCCTTTGCATTTTGCGGACTTAAAGAATTAATGTACAGCCACTCACTTTAGGTTTGTCAGTGGACACGAAGGAAAACAATACTCGATGAAGTTCTTCAGCGAACACCAAGGAATACACCGACACCCGTAATTGTTGTCCAGTTCAGCACGAACTTGGCCAACAGTAAGTAGTGCAAGATGACACAGGCAGAGCGCTCTTCACGAGCTAACGAACACCTGGCGCTCTTAATGTCTTAGAGGATTGAACGTCCAGTTGCTTCAGACGATCTATTCGCAGTGTTTAATACAATCTAAACGCTGTATTAATAGAGGTTCATTTAAATACAACTAAGTACTTCGTTGGATCAAGTGTGCAACTTCCAGTAAGTTCAAGCTCTCGGACGTACAAGTCCCTGACAAAGCTCAACAGTCTCAGCCTAACGCCCCGCATTTAATGGCTATCCGGACTCTAAATTTGTCCCTCTCACACTGACTGTGCTTTCTTCAAACTGCCTCATTTACCTCAAGTCTCTGCAGATATGCCTAGTATTTGTGCCACATCGTGATGTGTTCCCACAGCCTAAAATTTGGTATGTGATTGTTTCATGTTAGTGCCGTCTCTAATATTCTGAACTTTGGAATTTCCCTCGTTAGCCTGAGCTACAGATGTATCACGTTGCTGTACTTCACTCCACACTCGACGTTGCTCAATTGACTCTGCATGGGTGCGCCTCAAGAATATAATTACTGCCTACGTAATTATTATAATTACTGCCTACGTCACTGCCTACGTTTGGAATGCGCACAACGTCTCAAGTACCGTCTCGTATACCGTCTCACCGTCATTGGGTATAGTTAGCATAGTATATAGCGTGCTACAAACATATCTACATATAAAAATCAATAAACGTCCAATTCGTAATTTATACACACGGCGTTTCGATAGACCTGGGTTTCCTTATATGAAACCCCCTGCATAGCATAACACCAAGTTTAAAATAGTAATTTTTTGCGCACTAGGTTATTTACTTTCTGAAGGCGTTTGACAGGAAAATATTCACACGTTCTAATTTTCAGGCCCGCATTCTTAGGGTGCCCGCACACCAAAAGCGTTAAAGCGAGAGTGCAGGCAAGCGAGAGTGCATGAAAGACTGAAAGACCATCTTCAGCACGCTTGCAATCTCGCGCATGCACGCTTTTGGTGTGTGCACTTGAATGCATTACCGTGTTCTCAAGCCACTCTTGCATTCTCGCATGCCATCTTCTCGCTTTAACGCTTTTGGTGTGCGGGCACCCTAAGTCATAGAGACCGTATCAGTGATACAGGAAACTTCCCTATTTCAAATGAGCCATCCCGTTCTTTGGGCGACATTGGGACGCTGGTGTGTAGGACAGCTCCCACCTCGTTCGGGTGAGTTTCTCGTGCCATCCCTTCAATAATAATTGTGAACCGTTATAATTTTGATCATTGCCAACAAATTTTATTTATGCTGTACTCGTGCATCACAAGGACGTTTAAAATAAGCGCTTTCCTGACTGAAACGCGGCTTGCTCATACTTTATACCAAAAAAAATTCTAACTTGTACAAATATCTACGGAAATTACTCCGAATATTTGAGTTACTTCTGACTGAATTACAGTAAACGTTTTTACTCCTGACTGAATTTAAATGAATCTCTTTACTACTGAATGAATTGAAATGAGCTTCTTTACTCTTGACTGAATTAAAATGAACTTTGTTGCTCTTGACTGAATTCAAAAGAACCTCTTTACTCTTGACTGAATTAAAATGAACCTCTTTACTCGTGACTGAATTAAAATGAACCTCTTTACTCTTGACTGAATTAAAATGAACCTCTTTACTCTTGTGTGAAGGGAATTCTGCTTCGGAAGAATGACCCAGAGATCGATTGAGGTGTTTTGTTTTGGATTTTTATTTTTACTGAGTGTTGCGAATGGCAGTCCCTCTTTTTTTACAACTTCCTGGTACACGAGACTCTATTATCGGAGTTTATGTCTGAAGCTCCGTAATTTTAGTTTTCTATAACTCTTCGTATTACAGAAAGCGAGAGTTAGGCACGAGACCGCTGCAAAGACTGTTGCAAGCATATAAATTTCTTAGCACTCAACGTATACAATTGAAATTATTTCGTCCAAAAAACGACGTTCAATCGTTTCTTAAATTCAAATTGGAGTCGTGTTGTAATTCATAATTTAAAACCAATTCATTCAAGTACGAAAATAATAAATAAAAAGTCATTTTCCTTCCCTTGATGTTTCAGCGAGGGCACGGGAGGCACTTTGAGAATTTTTTGGAATGAAATGGAAATTCAACGAAACTTTGAATTTTCCACGTGCCACACTGGCTGGCAATTAGACTCACGAACTTTTAGCATTGCTGCAGAGTTTCATGGAAGAATTTTGCATGGAAGTTTTACGATTTTCAAGATTTTAGATAAAAATTGTATATATTCATTGCAAAATTATATTGTCGATCTATCGTTTCTCAAAGTCAAATAGAAAATGTATTAGAATTATTGATAAAACAGACTCTTTCGATACAAAAATCTTACGAATGAAAACATTGCAAACATTTACTTCCTAATAGAAAACGAATAGGGAACCCCATATCATTGTTTAAGGTTTAGATGATTTGAAATTAAACGAACCTTCGTATTTCAAGTATTATTCAACTTAAGTTTACGAAAAACTCCCCAGTTCCTGGAACTGCCTCATTGTTTATTGGAACTTTGTAACTTTCTAAATTGTAATTATACTCAACATTTCTGGTAAAAAACTCACCTTCTACCGTGTTTCGGAGTGAAACTCGAGCTGACGTGCAAATAATAATACATGAGCAGTGAGATCAGGAGTGAAGAAATTCTCTGGGAAAATTTTCATGTAGATAATTTGTTGATAAGTAACTTTATGAGGACATTTTTTGGACTTCTATTATTGCTTCTGGTATCAAACCCTGTGGGACTTCGAGCCCGTACTAATATTCTACTCTAGTTTACAAAATAGACACCGGCTTTTTGACTCAGCGCGAAGTTTCCGTGATAAAGAAGAACTCGGCAGCTTCCTGCACTTGTGAATCCCAATTTTTGCTGACAAAAATGAGGTTGAAGAGGGGGATCTTGGAGCAGGGGGGAATTTTTGGTGCCGGATGGGATTTTGGCGCCGGATGGGATTTTGGCGCCGGATGGGATTTTGGCGCCGAATGGGATTTTGGTGCCGAATGGGATTTTGGTGCCGAATGGGATTTTAATGCAGGATGGGATTTTGGGAAAAGATGCACACAGGACCCTAGCTACTGAGAGAAGAGTTGAAAGTGAGAGTTTTTCTTATGTCGGAAATGTTCGAAGTGCTGCAGATTCGCTTGAGCAGCAAGTTAAGGCGGACGAGAGCCTGTTACACAGCGTGAGAGGGTTGCTTGTGGCTGCCTCACAGGCCCCTCTCGGTCTTGCTGTTACCTACGTTCCTCTATACTTTATTCGTAGCGGCCTCTGCTGCTTTTGGCTACTCGGTTGTGATGATTTGTAGGGCTGCATGGAGTTTTTCACTTTCTTCAAGCTACCTCGTGTCACTAGCTTTCCTTTTATAAAGGATTTTATGCATAAAAAAGTTCATAATGAACTGCAAACCTTATTGGTCAGTTGACCGCTTCCCTCAAATTGATTGGGCAGTACGCCAAAGCCACGGTTTCTTGCCTGAAGATTATCAGCAGTCAGCTATTGATTCTGAAGTCCGTGAAGAGGAAACTAAGTTTTCCTCTGGACTATGACCCTCTCAAATAGTTGAAATCTTCGACTTTACTGCCTGTCCTTGTCCGAGGATGGGTATCTCCACCTAAGTTTCATTTAATGTTCTAAAATAGCCCATTCTGCTCAGTGCTGCTTGGCTGGACGAGCTATGAAGTTAGAAGGGGCGTATAGGCTTGTGTTTTATTTTATAGGTGCTATATTTACTATTATATGGAATGTACCTTTAAATTAAGTGCGAAAAATAAAACTAGCGTCCTCAACGCACTATCTTGCCCCTGCATTTAGTTCGTCTGTCGCTGCTGTCGTCATGTTCTTCGCGTGACGCGTAACACGATTTGTGAAAGGAGTTTAGACGCGGATAAGCGCTCAGAGTACTTACTTGTTGTGACGATCGGTGACCTTCTTGCTCTGTCATATTACAAAGTATTGTAGTCTAATTATTGGTTCGTTCTAGGAATGGATGCAGCGTCTTTCCCATTGTTGCTTAACCAGAACTTTTTCTTTAAACAGCCCCCCACCTGCATCCAACTACAGCCTGCTGGGAGCAGCTTCTCCCGAATTACAAAATATGTGAGAATGCTCGGACTGTAAATCATTCTGTGCGTCCGTGGTCAAAATGAAAAAAACACTGTACCTATTTCGAATTATTATTTGTTTCCTTACACTCATTTCCGCGTGGGGAACCAAGGTGGTTGACTTGAGAGTGAGGGAGACCGCGTCTCAGTTACTACAGGCCTTGGAGTTCGTAATAGGGACTTGGTGCGGGATGAGATTTGGTGCGGGATGAGATTTGGTGCGGGGTGGGATTTGGTGCGGGATGGGATTTGGTGCGGGATGAGATTTGGTGCGGGGTGGGATTTNGGGATTTGGTGCGGGGTGGGATTTGGTGCGAGGTGGGACTTGGTGAGGGATGGGATTTTGGTGCGGGATAGAATTATGGTGCAAGACGAGAAGTCGATAAAGTTATTGTTAGCTATTGTTTGATGATTGGTATCAAAGGTTTTTGATTACCTTAAGCCAAATCGGTAGTGAACAATAATTATTTCAAAATATGTTCGAAGACAGCTGCTGTTCGCGATGCAGGGAGCCAGTGTTTTCCAGTTATTTACACACCCGTCTTAAGTATTGCACCAACAAAAAGTTACTACTTGCAGCACAGGCCTTGAATATTTCAGAAGTAGTTCAAATTGCCCCCCAATTGCCTCACTGGTGTGCCGCCTTCTTAGAAATATCGTGTTCAATCTATCCTTGCAAAGAAAAGCGCTCCACTCGGGGGTATCGAACTCAGAACCTCCTGACTCTTGCTAGGTTTCAAATTCGTATTCGTTTGTTCATTAAGTGTGTACGGATAGACCCATTCCGCGTCTCATAGGGCGATCGCATCTTTTGCTGTCGAAAATGAAACTTTTGCCTCGCATCAGACGGGGCGGTCGCGGCCAGTTCCGTCGCTCCATCTTCCCCCTTCGGGCGCCGAGCAAAAATTTGGCTCCACTAATTAGGGGCTGATTGGCACTTGCCACAGCCATTTGGGCGCTGGAAAACTTCAAAAAAAGGCCCAGACAAATTGGGTAGCGGCGGGAACGCGTCCCTAAAATCCAAACGGCATAATAAACGCCGGCGTAACGCGTCTCTGAAGAATTAGGCCCCGCTTGTGCCCCCCGAAAAAATGCCGCTCTAAGTTGGAAAAGTGTTCAAGTCGTGAGATGAAGTGCAAAAAGTGGGTGCGGGGGTGGGGAGATCACGGCACAACTTAGTGTCCAAGTACAGCTCGCGTGAAGATGAATTAGTATTTGTGGTACTCAACGTCATGGAACGCGGTTCTTTACTTTTTTTTGTTTCAGAAGCGAGTTAAGAAGTGCGAGTTAAGGGTTCTGTACAGTCTGCCTAGCAATTAATTAAGCAGAAGTATTATTTAAGTGCGAGCGTGAGTTAAGAAGTGCGAGTTAAACATTTGTGAACACATGTAAACATTTATTTGCCACAAGAAATTTACATTAGATACAGGCTTACAATCAAATATGTAATAACGAAGAACCGGGATCAGGATATATACCACATGTGGGCC
>VOMN01074427.1:0-10918 GCA_014899125.1 Orchestia grillus
AGAAAAGAACAACCCAGTCCTAAGGTGCATGGTCCATCTGGGACCGGAACCCTCTCTAAACAGAATTAGAGGAAAAAGAAGAATGTGGAAGTATATCTCTCAAAAATGTCTCTTGAAGATGGGCCTATTGGTTAATACCGCGCATATTTCGTGCTATAAATTTGAGTATTTTTTGTATCATAATTTTGTTTAGCCGTTTAATTTACCCATATATACGGTTATTGCAAATAGCTCGCCCAAGGCAAAAACTTGAAGATGGCTAGTGCCTTTGATGGGGCTCTGAGCGATCCTCAAAGGTCAATGCTCCCCAAGCTTACTCTGAAGGTTCCTGCTTGACCATTCTTATTCAACCCATAAGGGGCAAGCAGAAAGTCAATTAGTTTTTTTCCAATGAATTGAAACTTACAAAAAATATAGAAGCCTTAAAATTTAGCAAAGTCAGTATTGCTAATATTAGGAAAAATACAAGTAGGAAGCTTCTGATTATTACATTAAAGCCATTTAGCTATAGAACATTGAGCCAATTAACCAATTGCTGGCAACCACTATTGTGAGTGAATGGGAGGTCCAGTGCGTACTCCCTCAGGCTCATGAACAATCACGTGTAGTGATTGGACCACTTCGACTGGACTCTAATGAAAGAGAAATAAAGAATACCTTACAATAAAAACCCTGATGTAATTTATGTGCAGCATATTACCAAAAGAAAAGACAAGTAACCTACCTATAGCCTCCAGATCACTTTTCAAGGAGCGTGCTGCCTGAGAACATTAACTTAGGATACCAAAGGTATCCTGTATAACTTCATGGGTAAACCTTGGCAGTGTTTCAATTGTCAGGGATTTGGTTATAATGCAAGCAGCTGCAGAATCAAGCCAAGATGCTTCATATGAGCAGGGCAGCACATTTCTCGGCAGCATTTGTTAAAAGACAAGAGAGACCAGGCTCGGTGCTCCAATTGCAAAGGAAATTATTCAGCACGCTATGAATGTTGCTTTCTTGAAGATGGGGCATGGGGCTTCCAGTTGAATCACTCAAAAACTAAGGGCATGTTATATACCCAGAAAAATGCAGTTACTCCTGATATCAGAGTAGATTATAAGACTATAGACTTTTTTATCCATCATAAATACTTAGGCTTGACTTTAGATGCTCCTGGAATAACATGGAAAAATCATATAAACTGTTTGAGAGACAGCAGTATTGTAGGGGTAAACCTGATGAGGGTCATTTCTGGCAATTGTTGGGATTCTCACAAAGAAGTGCTCCTTAAGTTCTATAAAGAATTGTGCTAGCTAGGCTTGATTATGGTTCCATGTTTTATAGAACAGCCTCTGTTGCTTATCTAAATGAGTTGAGTAAAATTCAAAACTCATGTTTAAGAATTGAATTGCAACCAGTGCCCGGCTTATATCGCTTATCATTTCATTAGATACAGAGAGTCACTGCCCTCTTTTGCAAATTCATAGAATGCTCGGTTTGTTAACATATTTCTGTCGTGTTGTAGAACTACCTCCAAATGTCTGTTACGAGGGAATTATTCATCCAGCCACCACAGATTCAAGACCAACCTTGGGCTGGGCATGTAATTGTCCCTCCACTGAGTATCAGAGCCCAAAAACATTTTGCATTTTTAGGATTCAACATGTTGTGGCTAATTTTGCTCCTATTGACTCCCTAATTCTCTCTTGGATAGTTTTGGAACAAATCTTTGTCAGATTTCCTGGATGACCCAGTAGGTGATGCCATGAACTGTGGTGTGCTAGCTAAGTTTAGGAAACTACAAGAGCTAAAGTTCCAGTCCTATCTTGAGGTTTTTATGTATGGCTGTAAATTTTCTGGCTCCAACTGCCCAGCTGTGGCAACAATAGTAATAAAAGAACCTCAGACAACAAAGCTGCTGAACTGAAAATTACCTTAGTCTATATCTATCATGGGCTGTGAACTGTTTACAATTCTAAAGGCAGTAAAATATGTATACAGGTATGATCAGAAAATAAGGGGTGTGGTGATATATTCAGACTTCAATTCCTCTATACTCCTCTTGCAAAATAGGATGCTGGGAAGCTACATGCATCTTATTTTTGAAATTCATCATTGTATATTGTTGTTAAGTGACATATTCTCTACTTTTATCTAATTTCTTCCAGGACACAGAGACCTGGAAGGAAATGAACTAGCAGATTTAGCAGCCAATGCTGCACATAACAATGAGGTAATCACTGCAACTCCCATATCTAAAGCTGACAAGGTGAGAGAGGTCAAAAGTACACTCATGTAGTACTGGCAAGATTGGTGGCCTTCGTAGGTGGCGTCTTCGAACAGAGGTAAAGCCATAACAGAGATGAAAAATGTTCTGGCCTTTTGGCCCTGGTCCTCCCATAAGAGGAGAGCGATTGCCCTGGCTAGGCTCAGAATTTGCCATGTAGGCCTTAAACAGCACTTGTTAAGATTTAACTTCAGTCATACAGATTGTTGTATATGTGGGACTGTTGAGACTGTTACCCATTACCTACTGCAATGTCCTAATTATGTTGCTGCTAGATGTGTACTGTATGAAGAGCTAGGAAATTTGAATGTGCCTCTTAGTGTTGAAAACTTATTAGGAGGTTTACAGTTCAACCCTGACATTCAAAATAAAATAACAAATCTTGCTAACAACTACTTAATAGCTACTAAAAAGTTAGGTGAGCTATAGTTTTTGACTAATCACTTACCTTACCTTTGTAATATCACTCATCACAGAAACTGGATGGTCTGTGAGTTCAAGAGAGTTTCTCAGAGCCACACAGGGTACAGAAGTTAGTAAGTGTGCTGCCTAATGTAAGAGAAGCTCCCTGGACTGCAAGCAGGTCTATCATTCTCTAAAAATTCACAGCAACGAGAAGCTTAAAGTCTTGTTTGTGAACATTCATTCTAGTAGCAGTATTGTAGTGTAGCCTAGAGAGTACACATGTTTTTCAAGTCATAATGACCCCCAAAACCCTACAGATGCCCCAGGCTGGACCATCCACCCTAGCTATGCCCTCTGTGTTGTGCTGGCACTAGGTAAGGGCCACTAATAAGACTAACAAACCTCAGATAACAGGAATACAATAACACAAAGCTTATTATGGTAAATGCATAGATATGCTTATGCATTGGTGTGTTCTGCTCACAGACTTGCAAAGTAGAAAGAACATTTCAGACCTGAGATACATGGACCGACTGGAGCCAGAACCCTCACTAAACTGAAGAAGAAGAATGTGGAAGTATGTACCTAATGTAATGTATGGTAGGAATGTTACAGCCTGGAATGGAAGTGACCTTGAGAAGAGGTGAATCAGAATCAGATAGGTTACTGGGCACTGGGTGCTCTAAAATAGACAGCTGTGGAGGTAATTAGAGTTGACCTTGGATACATTCTGATATCTGAGTGAGTGATAAAAGCTGTACTGAATTACAGGGTAAGAATTGAGCATATGGAGGGTTTGTTAAAGGGGTGAGGCGAATTTTGAATGGAGTTTGAGAGTAAGTGCATGGGAAAAGGTGTGTAAGAAGCATGCTAGCAAATTAAACATCCCAAAGATTGTGTGTGTTAGTTATGGAAGATCTGTTGATGACTGGTTTTTGAGAAATCAGGGAAGAGGTGGAACAAAATGGGATAAAAAAAAATGGAAGAAAGAAATTAAAAAAGAATAAAAAAGTATGGTCCGGGCAAGTAGAAAAAAAACATGAATAGGAAAGGATTCTAGTCTGGTATGCTCAAAAGAAGGTGCCAAAGACTGAAGTGTTCTATGATGGAAGTTATGGAAGTCAACTGTTGTTTGAAGTCTGGTGTAAAACTTTAAGAGTGAACATAGGCACATGGAGATGGAATGAATGAAAAACTAGGATCTGTGTGCTGTGGAATAGAAGAAGAAATTGAGCATTTTGTGTTTGAGTTTAGTAAGTATGAGTGTGAAAGAGGAGCGTTAATGAATGTAGTTATTGAGCAGTATGGGATAGTTCAGTGGTATGTCAGAAGTGCTGAAGATGATGTGGGTATGAGGTATCTTGTAGGATTAGATGAAGAGTGTAATTTCATGGTTGATTATGCAATAAATAATTTCTTGGTGAGAGCATGAAATAAACGGCAGGGATAGGTAGTGATTAGTAGGGTTTCATAGGTGTGCCGACCTCCCAAGCATAAGGCTATTTTTCTTGTTAAAGAACTTTATTACCTGGTGACACCCTCTCTTGGGTGGAATATGACACAGTACCTAATACTCGAAGAACTTTATTGGTAAGGCTGGTTCACACTGTACACACAAGTGGAGCAAGAGGACCCACTTGTGGGTATTTTTTTCTAAAGGAATATTTTTTGCTAAAGTTAAAGTAATACATACCAATAAGAGTGTATTCTTAGCCTTTCTTGATATTGAAAAAGTATACAGTAGAGTAGGCAGACAAGAAAAGATACTGGTCCTAAAAAGATGTGGATTCAGTGAAAAAGTTATTAACATAATTAGAAGCATGCATTTAGGAACCAGAGATAAATTTGTGATGGGTGATATAGAAACTAAATGGGTGGAAAATATTATAGTTGTGAGACAAAGATGCATTTATCTCCATTGAAATTTGGTTTGTATATGGGAAAGTTGGCAGTACAACTGAAAAATCGTGAAGCAGGTGTTGAAATAGGGAGAGATTATCTGAATGTGTTGCTGTGTGCATATAATGTAGTGCTAACAAGTGAGAGGGCAGAGGACCTACAATCAGCACTAAATACAGTGTCAGAATATGGAGAAGATTTTAAAGTTAAATTTGGAAATTCAAAGAGTCAAGTATTGGTTGTGAATGGAAATAGGCACAAGAACAAAAAGTGAACTTGAAAGGAGGACACAAAAATACAAGTACTTTGAAATGATTGTGAATGAAGAAGGAATGACTGAAACATTGAATCAGAGGATAGATAGAGCACATCAATGGTTTGGGAGATTAGCAAGTGCAGCAAAAAACGAAAGCACACAATTATGCAGCAGTTAAAGGTCTTTGGAAGGGCATGGTTGTTCTTAGTTGATGTCTGGACTAAATACATTACTAGTTAGTGTGCAGGTGTGAGATAAGCTGGAGGTAATACAAAATTTGGTGATCAGCACTAGGGGCAAACAAATATCTAAGTCTTGAGGCAATGAGAGGAAAGATGGGTTGGAGCACATTTTGGTAGAGGATGATAGGTTGTTAAAATTGATTATATGATTAAAATAAATGAGTAAAGAAAATTAGTTCGTGGACTAGTGAAAAGAGTAAGTGGGATGGTATGTGCTGAAAAATTATGCACAAACTCAACTACCAGACTGTGTGAAGTGTGAGAATACTTGATGAAAATATCACAAATAGGTAAAGAATGGCTAGTAAAAAGGGTGAAGGCTTGAACTGGGAGGAAACCAGATGGAAAACTGAAATAAAAATGAAGGTTCAAGAGCTAAGATTAAAGAAGTGCAGAGAGGGTATGGAAAAAAAAACATTTGAGTAGTTTCAAGCAAAAAATGTCCAAAACCTGAAATTTTCTATGATGGATGATATGGAAGTGAACTGTTTTTCAAAGTTAGATCAAAGGGCTTGGAAGTGAAATGCAGAACCCATAGGTAGAAAAAATTTGGAAGCAAGATATGCCAGGTGTGTGACTCGAATGAAGTTGAAAATGTTGAACATGTAGTGCTAAAGTAAAATGAAAGGATGAAACTATCTGGAGTGCTAAGGAAAGAATATGGAATAGCAGTTGAAATTAAGTAGTAGAAAAAAGAAGATACAAGAATAAAAATGATTCTTGGCCTGGAAAAAGGAATGCCGGCCAGTGCTGTGTCTGGTCTCAACTGTTTCTTAGTAAAGCAGAAGATCATGGATGAGTTATGCAAGAGGAGCACATGCAATGTGCATAATGGTGAAGAAAAGATGATGAGTGCCTAGGGAGTATATTTCTGCTGCAAAAGCCTCAATTTAAATTACATCTAATCTAAATTGAACTTCTTTTGAAGTTGAAGTTAAAATGTTCAGTACAAATATGAAATATCTGAGCTCTCCTGTTAATACTTGACGGTTGCAAGTATCACTTTGGATATCTTATCATACATTGAGTGTTGTTATATACTTCATTCCATTGGCAGAAGCAGTTGGCTTTCTCCTACTTAACCAGCAAGTTTGAGAGGCTTAAACCATTTAACCTTCATTAGATTAAAATTTATTTTAAATATATTTTGATTGATGCTTACTCTACTAATTTTTCAGGTACTTATTGAATGAATAGAATTTTTTAGTTGTTTTGTTGTATATAAATTTGTGTGTTGTGTTAAGCTTTGTTTAATATATCAGATGTTTTTCTCTCCCCTTGTGGTTCAAGATGGATAACATCTCACTGTAAAACTGCTATGCTGATCTAAATGAATTTGAAGCTATTGATGTTCAGGATGAGGTGAGCATAGACAATTGTAAGAGATGTTATTGGAACTGGGCAGAGCAATCCTGATCAGCTGGAGAGTAAGCAATTGTTGTGCAATGAATTTTGATTCAGATGACAGGGTTGGCCAGGTTGATGAATTTTGGTTCACTGCCAACTGGAAACCTAAATGCAAAGTTGTCTCAGATGGAAACGTTCATCATTGTAGTGTGAATGTGGGGAAGACCAATGTTAAGAAGAGCAAAGTGTCTGACACAACTAATGAAAAAAAAACAACATATCCAAGTAATAGGATCATGAACTTGTTAGGTCAGGATTGCACTGGTATTGTTGTGCAGTTGACAGAGTCTCGAGATCTCAAGAGTCTAGTTGGATCGTTGCCACAAAGGATGTCTCACAACCCTCGAATTGTTGCTGCTGGGCTAAAAGAGTTCCTTAATTTTACATATGTAAAAGATATCAGAATGAACAAACTTAAAAATATTACAATTGACTTTAACCCTCTATCAAAGAGCAAGATAGATATAATGATTGCTTGCAATAGTATTGGTAAAATTTGGTTTTAGGTGTTGCATGCCTACAAGTGACACTAGTGAAATGTCTTGGAAGTGTTAATGGCCTATTTGACCCAGAAGTTACACCAGAGGATCTTAAGGACTCCATTACTTGTGATAGCTTTACAGTGCATAGTATAAGCAGATTAGACAAGTTCTCTGATAGAAGAAGAGGGCCTTCACAGACCTTTGAAATTGATTATCTAGTGAGGTCCCTCCCTTAAACTTCGGTTCATGCATTTCAAAGTTAGATATGCAGCCTTTCTACTAAAAGGCTGCAATTGTCAGAGAGATGGTCATACTGCTGGCGATGCACTGCTAAATCAAGATGGTTGGTTTGTGGAGGGAATTACTTGAACAAACAATGCTTCACCATTAGCCCTAGATGTGCTAAGTGCAAAGGTAGTCATGTGGCTAGTTCTAAGGAGTGTCCATGTGTGCAAGATGCCATGAAAATAAGTTCTGCAATGAAAAAAAGGGCTTCAATTGCTGAAGCTTAGAATGTTATTAGAAATGCTAGGCCATCATTGAATAGTAAATTCCACCCTTGAAAACTGCCAGTAACTCTGCACAAAAACAGTCCACTACTGAGCAGAGTAGATATGATTGAACCATTGTACCGGGGGGTGGTATTAGCTTCTTGTGTAGCACCACCTTCAATGCTCCTCTTATGTCAATTGTTCATATTCAGGGTTTTATAGCAAACCTATATTAATTATCTATAATTCTTTGCAGGTATGCTAATAATTGTCCAGGTTGGTAATTATTAAGGATTATTATTAAGGAATTCCCAAATCATTCCTGTGTTGGTTGTCATTTTGTAACAGCCTTGGTTGCTCTGGTAAGTGTGATTCTTTTGTTCATGCTTGTTCTTTATTTGATTTATATCAGGCCTTTTGTTATTTCTTTGTATCAAAGTGTGTTTGGTCTTTCGTAATTTGAGTTCTTATTTTTTCTGTTTTGTCGGTGAATAAATTTCAGTTCATGTTTTTTTGATTGAGATAGATGAATGATGTGTTCTGTTGATTAGACACTTGGTTTAAACTACTTTTTGCTTGTGGTTGGGCTTGCAGCATGTATTGTTATGCTCTGTTGGTTTATCCTCCCATTTGCATGTTCCATACTTAATTATCTCAGGTTCTCTCTGTTTGGTTGCATAGTCCCTCAAGAGGACAGGTAATTAAATAAAGTTTTTTTTCTATTGGTCATTGGTCATTGTATACATTCTTAGAGTACACTTTTCTAAGGTTTATTATCCTCGGGATCTTCTTCACATAATTAATAGTTATCTCATTACCCAGATTGCCTCGTTTAGTTAGGACTCTCCAGAAGTCAGTTGCAGTATCTGGGACCAACTTCATTTGTACATACCTCCTAATCGTGAATTTGGTAATTGATAGTTTAATTCTCCTTGCTATTAGTGGTTGCCAAATCATTTAACCAAGCAGATAATGAGTTTATCTCACTTGTGGGAGACGAACGGCAACACCATATCTTCCTTTACATTTCAGTGTTTATTCTAATAAAAGCTTTGACCCAAAATCCAAGAATAGAATCAGGTACTGTCACAGCAGATGTATGTCAATCTCATTGCTTGTATTATCTCCCAAAAAGTCCATAGAAGCCAGCTTGGAAGTATAAAATAAAGAATATAAATGAAGTGAACCAAATCTTATTCAAGCAGTTGATCAGAAAGTGAATGATAAAATGAGAAGGCTTGCTCGTTAGCTTTTGAGAAAATTGTGATGCATGTAAATTTCCTGCTGGAGGATATGTCCTGCCTTTCGGTAAGGTTGTTTCTGAAGGCTTTTTACACAAATTTAGTGCAAGGCAACAAAAGAGAAAGATTTGCTGCTACGTATGACATGCAATCACCCGAGTCCTGAGGCTGAAGCCTCTCTCATTGAAGAGTATCAGTCACAAAGCTCGAGCATAGAGGGAGGTTCTACTGCATGGAGTAAAAAGACTTCTATTGTGAATAAAACAAGAAAGTGACAAAGAAGAGGCCAAAATGTTCCTTCTTAGAAAAAACCTATAATACTTGAACCTGGCAACCTAAAATGAATGAGTTCTAGAAATACTACCCAATAAAATGGCTACTGACTCATTTGTTATTAAAGATAATCAAATAAACAGAAACCTTGAAGTAGAAAAGAAATATTTGGTGTTTCACATCTGTCGTTATGATATAACAAGTAAACTTTCAGGAATTAAAATATTTGTATACTAGGAAGCCAAACATCCTTTGTCTCTGAGACTTCATTGAATGAATTTGAACCTAGATTTGTGGGATGTCAATGTGCATAGCTCACCCAAGCCAATGCAATGAAGGGTGGATTAGGGTTTATTATATGAAAGGATTTTACATTTAAATCCGTATCCTATTGGCAAATTGGGATATGTACCCATAAGTGTGAACTCCAAAAATTAGATTTCTTGATGTTGTTCACTTTTATAATCCTTACCATAATGTTGATACTGCAGAATTGGTACAATATTATGCCAAAATGAATATCCAATTTTTGTTTATAGGAGACTTTAATGCTCACATGCCTTTGTGGTGTGATTGTAATAGATCAAACCACGCTGGTAAAAGCATTGGCAAATTTACCGAGGACTTTCCTGTAGGATTGCTAAATCTAACTGGTATGCAAACTTATATTGATAACAGAACAGGGGCCACATCCACATTGGATATGTGTCTTGCATCACTTGGATTGCTAACCTTTTGCCTTTTACAAAAAGGACCAGACATTGGAAGTCATCACTTCCCTATTGAGTGTTTGTTTGGTTTTCAACTCCAGAGAGCTAATATTGATTTGCCCCCAATAGTTGGTTAATGAAAATGCAAATTGGAATTCTTGGGCCTGTGCTCTTCTAAGTTCACATTTAAAGACCATTCCCACTCGTGTGAAAACCTTAATAGTGAACTTTGTAATTGAATAATCATAGCAAGTAACTAATATATCCCTAAAAGTTCAGCATTTTGTAGAGTTGATTGTAGAACTCCTTGGTGGAATAAAGAATATACCAGAGCCATTCCTGAGTGTCGTAGAGCCAAACATAAGTTAGCTAAGGCTTCTACTCCTGATGATTTTGACACCTATCACAGTTGTATGGCTAATGCTGAAAACATTGAAAAAAATCCCTGGAAGGTATTTGTTAGTTCATTGCATATGACTATTCCAACTGCTGCTGCATGGCAAGCTGTCCACTCCATGGATGGTGTGCCATCTCATGCTAGCGCAATACCAGTGGGTGGTTTGGCACTCAGTTTTGGCTAAAACCTTGATACTTTTGAAGTATTTCTGTCAACATGCTGCTGTAGCTACTAATGATTCTTTTGCAATCAAGTTCAAGACACTGTTTCTAACCTCAGTGGAGCAGATGACAGTAAACAATGTAATTGTAGACTAAGTTTTACTGACTTAATGTTTTCCCAATTTAAAGTCCACTGCTTCTGGCTATAATGCAATCATTTATTCATTATTTTCTAAATTACCATTGGAGCTGTTGGAACATCTTGTTTACTTGTAGACTATGAGCTACTTTATGGGTACTATCCCAAACTCATGGAAGATGGGTATTATGTGTTTAATTAGAATGAAAAATAAAGACCCAATCTCTCCTACTGCTTTTAAACTAATTGTCCTGATTGTCATGTGCATTTAAGGTCATGAGAAGAATTATCAAAATTTGGCTCAGTCACTACTTAGAAACGAAAGTTTCCTTTCCACCAGGCCGAGTTCAGAAGTGGCAGGTGAACTCATGCTTTAGCACTTATTAATCATGAGATCATTGATGCCCTTAGGACAGAGAAGCTGTGTATTGTAATGTACGTTGACTTCTCCAGTGTATTTGTTACTGTGTGACACTGGTTTGATCTACAAATTCTTGAAACTAGATTGTGATAGACGAACATTATTATGGTCGTGTTCTTACCTTA
>VOMN01074438.1:0-21773 GCA_014899125.1 Orchestia grillus
GCGCCGCTACCGCTACATGTAGCGCGCTACTGCCCACCTCTGTGAATAACTCACAAGCAACAAGGTCAACGTGTGAGCAAACGTATGTATGGATGTACAATAAATTATAATTGAGAAGCTTCAAGATTTACTGCTACATTTCCTCTGCATTTCCAACAACTATTTCGAATTCAAATGGAAAACTGCCGAGTGCTGGCAAGTTTGTTCCGAGCACAAATGTTCAAAACAAACTACGGCCGTCCAAGTCACGCCACAGCGTGGTCATTGGCAGCGGATAAGCCATGGTCAGCCGACGTAAACATTTGTAAACATTTGTAAACATTTGTAAACATTTGTAAANCTTCTAGGGCAACCTATACAGAAATGAAGGCATTCAGTTTACAGCACGTCGAACTGACTGACAGGGGACAGCAGCCCATGTACATATAGCACATCTGCATAAATACATATTATGTCCGTGCACTATCTACGACTTACGTCAACACTAACTGGGACAAAGCTGTTCTCTTTCGAGTAGATAAGGCTATCTTCAATAATTCAATGATATCATGCGCTATCGCTACCTCCGCCCGATATGAGTAAATTATTCTTCGGACTTTGATGCTGTTTCATTTCATACAGTTTGCTTTTATCGTAGTTCGGAAATGAGATAACGAGTCTTGGTATAGAGGAGAATGTTTATCTATATTTCTCGTACGGATTTCACATGATTGTATATGTTAGAAAACGTGTAAATTCTACGTGTAAGGAAACTCCTACACTTGAAAAGTAATATTCTTTTTTCATCTCATAGTAAAATTTCAAATTTTATTAACAAAGTTTCTAAAAACTTCACACTGGAACATGATCCTTGAGTCTTACTCTGTAGATGCTTCCGTAGCATGTCGGCGACGGAAGTCATTGGTGAATCATATAAGGATCACATGAGAAAATTGTCCTAAAGCCTTAATTTTATGGCAAAGATTTAAAAACTCGTGCCGTCTGATATCAGAGTCCCGTCATAAAAGATGCCTCCAGAAGTATTGATCGGATTTACAGACTGTATCGTTCGCTTTTCCTGTTAAATCTGAACTTTGTGGTGTCCGCACAGCAGATCGAACCAAAACTTTACATCGACCACAACGTAATCCTTGGGAGAAACTAAGCCGTATCGTGGATACCGTAATTCAATTATTATTCAGTGTGAAGCTGTGGTGGAGAACTAGTCATTGAGAGATCCCTAGCTCCTGTAACTTTCAGGACTATAGCTCTTCACCTAAATGATCACGCACTAGAAAGATCGCGGTCAGTCCTGAAGGACGCTAGAAATTATCCAATTTGATCATAAATTCTTATTGTTTCGTTCAAAATGAGGGTGAATAAGCACGCAAGTGCATCAAAGGTGAACGACTGGAAACGAATTTTTTCCTTCACTTAATTAATCATTAATTACCACATGCGTTGCACTTGACGCACACCTATGTCTGGTAGTATTTAGTCACCTCCAGCTCAACTGCTACTTAGCTACGTTTAATTGCTATCGCGTACGCCTGCCGCAACGCACACGTGCGGCTTCGTTAATTATGCATGGACTACAATTGGGCTCCCACTCTGTAGAAGAAGCATTACTTACGATAAGAAACATTGCAATTTAAAAGCTTAAGAACCAAAACAGTTATGGAACAACCAAATTGAGTTTTTCAGCGGTAACGGATGTACTCGGAGAAATGGAGGCTGTAGGTAGAGGGCAGGGGAACCTCCGCTTAAGATTGCTTCTTTTCCCCCAAAATTGGCCTGTAAACATTTTTGGGGATAGATTTTGATTCGATTAACGTACAATGTTGGGATGTTGGGAGGTATTTTAGGGTGTGGGGAGGTATTTTGGGGTGTGGGGAGGTATTTTGGGGTGTGGAGAGGTATTTTTGGGTGTGGGGAGGTATTTTGGGGTATTGGGAGGTATAATGACTCGAGTCACGATCATAGCTGCTTACCAGTTCAGTTGGCAACCCTCCCACACCTCAGCTGTTTCTCAGTTCAGAGTGACGTCAGACGTGTCTGTCGTAACGCTCAGTGTCTCGTGGTGCTTTAAAAATGAACTCTTCGCTTAATTACTTTTCAACTCTTGCTCATTTGATGTCTCATCACTACTAATAGAAATGAGACAGTAGCAGTAGGGCTGGCTGACAAGCGTATTATTGTTGAATAATAGCACGAAACCTTGTGTGGCAGCTTGGGACCGGTGTCCTAAGAGACCGGAAAAAAGAAATATGGCGGTGCAGATTTGTGACGTGCACGGTAACACTGAACAAAGATGCTGTGCAAGCCGCTGCTGCAACCTAAGCTGAGATAAATAAATCGAGGTCCAAAGGTCCCAACGCACCCAGGATGGAAGGGGGGCCGGCCCCTCCTCCCTTGCGTGCCCCAACCACCAAAGAAGCGGAGCTAATTTAGGTAAAGTATTTGATTTTTACAGTTTGAAGTTTGGTTTTCTTGTTTAGTGTTTTTTTATTTTATTTTGCTACATTAGTGTTGCATGTAATTCACGAATTAGAGTTTAAAATACCAAGTTTGAGCTTGTAGTACGAATTTGTAATGTTTATAAGAATTTTACCGAGAGACGAGCTAGTTTGGGTAACACGGTTGCCTTTCCTAGCCTGGGGCATTTAAAAAAAAAGTTTATTGGTGTCATCTTGTCTTTGGATTTTTCGTGAATTTTCATGCACAAAAAAATTTAAAAACCAGTTTAGGACTTGTCTATTTTGGAGGCATTTAATTTTTTTCATTTTAGTGTGTATTAGGCGTCTAGTGACGGCTTCCTCTTTCCACTACTGGCCACCAATGTGCGGTCAGAACAAAAGATTTAATTTAGTTAGAATGAGTTTATGTTGAAGGACATTCTTGATTTTATAGAGCGGTTATCATTTAAGTTGAAAAAATTATATTACAGTTAGTTTTTCATAAAATATAATTTCCGTCGTTATGTTGTACGAGGAAAATAAGTGCTGTATAGCTTCCACTTATGTGTGAGTAAAGAAGTAAAAGAAATATTGGTATGATAATACAATTCAGAAATGATTAAACATTACGTTCACAGCAAAGCTGCCCCTATCATTAGTTTTGCTAAAGGGGTTGCCATGGGTGGGTGGTGCCATGTTCGATAGGTGCCCTAGTGTCACCATGGCTGGGTGGTGCCATGTTCGATAGGTGCCCTAGTGTCACCATGGCTGGGTGATGCCATGTTCGATAGGTGCCCTAGTGTCTGTGAATTGTCATCGGATTCACGGTGAATAGTTCCTGAATCACGGGATCAGAAGTTCTGGAATCCCGGGATCAGACGTTCTGGAATCCCGGGATCAGACGTTCTGGAATCCCGGGATCAGAAGTTCTGAAATCCCGGGATCAGAAGTTCTGGAATCCCGGGATCAGAAGTTCTGGAATCCCGGGATCAGTAGTTCTGAAATCTCGGGATCAGTAGTTCTGGAATCCCGAGATCAGTAGTTCTGGAATCCCGGGATCACTATGTCTGGAATCCTGGGATGAACTGTTTGGGAATCTTGAGATGAAAAGTAATCAATTGAGGCAAGAAAACAAACGAAAACAAACACCTGTTTATGCTAAATATTGATCACACGAATTCGAAATAGAACACTAAGAGTTTGAACTCTAAACTTCCCGTAGCGCCGGAGAAATGCGGGGCGCGCTGAAGCTGCGCACCGGAGAAATGCGGGGCGCTCTGAAGCTGTGAACCGCAACAGTTCAGAGCTCGAGGCTAGCAGACGACGCTCCGACGCGCCATGATCAGCAGCTGAGGCTTCAGCCCAAGCTGGCCACGAAGGTAAGAAAACCCTGGACTTTGTACGCTGAACAACGCACGTGTTGTCTGCTCTCAACACTGATTTGCTTTGACCAGTTCACTGTTTCATTATAGTGATCGAGTCAGTCAGCATGACTATGTAGTCTGCATGTTGTTACTATAGCGCATGGTTTTGCAAATGAATGGGTAATATTTTAGCTTATCTCTCATTCTTGCACTCTGGCACTGACAAGATCGAAAGAAAAGTATAAACTGTTTGATAGTATATGAGTTATTTAAAGACAAGTGAGGCTTCGGAAAAATTCACTTTGGCTCAACGCACCAAAGTGAACATTCACCTTCAATTCAGTCACAGCAGGGTCAAGCTAAAGTGAAAAGATGCTTAGCGTTTCTTCTAAAGCTAAAAATTGAAAAATTAAATAAAATCCTCTAAGCTGAAGCATGAGACAGCACTGTACTGAGAGTACCCACAATCAGATGAACCTACATCAAAGTAATTTTTAAAGCACTCCAGTCGGAGAACTGCTCATCTTTTTTCTTTTATTGAAACAAAGAAAGGACCTGAACTTTGCGTAGGCAGCTCCTGTAACTGTGATGCTTGATAGCGCCCTGCGCACGGCTCAGGTCACACACTCACTAACTACATTCACCATTCCACTCGCTCTCATACCAAAGTCCACACTCGCTAACTACACTCACCATTCCACTCGCTCTCATACCAAAGTCCACACTCGCTAACTACACTCACCATTCCACTCGCTCTTATACCAAAGTCCACACTCGCTAACTACACACACCATCAAGTTAATGTTTTATCACTGGACGTTGTTACCTTCAGTTTTATATTTCTTTCTCCAAGCTTTCTTTATCGAGCCGTGAAACTCGTATCTTATTTTCGCTTGTGTCTTTAAATTTTATGTAATGTGTGTGTGTGTAGTTAGAATTCATGTGGAAAACTTGCGTAGCAAGTTACGTCTGGACGTGAGAATGTTGCTGGAGACCTGTACCACCAACTGCCCCTCTCAAGACTGATTTGGTTTTCGAAATGATATGTGAAAGGGTTGTTCTGCAGCCATTCGATACCTTAAATCTACAAACACAGAAGGGAAACAATTGCGACTTATGGTGGCCGCAAGTTGCGTGAGTGCTTATGGAGTACTTCCCTTGGAAAAGGAAGTTTAAACCACACATTCCTCACATCCCCCACCGCACCAGTAGTTGTAAGGCATTTAAAACCCAACGGTAAAACGTGTTGGAATGAATAAAGGTTCTTTTTTTTATGTCTCAGTATTCAAATACGGGTGGGACTCTTCCATCATGGCTTCCTCTTTCTTCCTCAACCTCTGGGAGTATTCCTCTTCGTGATCGCTTCCGTGCACACCGCTGTCTTCATTGCTTATTCGATCTTTGATGTGGTCTGCCAGATACTTAACGAATTCACTGAACATGGCCGAGTCCATGCTGTCCGCCAGCTGGCTCAGCAGGATGTAGTCGCCGAAGTCGGTGTTTTTTAGAACCACCTTGACGTCCTCTTTGGTGGCGAGGCTGGGCAGAAGAGGCTCGTAGCTCTTCATGTTGTAGCGCGGAATGGTGTACGCGCGGAGCTAGAATCATAGAAAAACGAAAAAATTGTTCTTAGCCTGTTAATTAACGGTAGAAAAACGAAAAAATAGTTCTTAGCCTGTTAACGGTCACTGTCTAGGCGGCAACGGCAGCGCGTTCTCACAGGCTGTGTAACAGACTTTCGATCGCGACAACCACGACCTCCACATATGCCGACAGAAACCGTAAACAAGTTAATGCTCAAGGGTCGAAATTTAGAAACCGTGGTAGCATTCACTAGCGAACTGTAGAATGTTTAAAGGACGACCAACACAGCAACTGGTCAGTCAGTCTAACTCTTGACTGATCAGTTTATTTTGAATGTTAAACATGAATTGATGGAACATCATATTAGCAAACTGATGCATTAATGCTTGTGATGCTCTGTGTGAAGGGTTAAGAAAGCGAGCGAAATAATTCTAAATAATGTGAACGTGGAGTTTATCAATAATTTTCAAGCTGAAATGATTGTGGGTTTTTTCGAATTAAACATGTTTTAAAACTTCCTTTGACTATTGTGAAGGGCTATAATTTCGGTACATATAAAAGAGGTATTCTAGCTCTTAAACTACTGAAATTTGATAATGACAAGGTTAACGAGAATTAATGTAAGCGTTTGTACAGGAAAGCAATTTTCACTTAGTACACATTAGACTCGGCAAAGAAATTACGAGGCGAACAAAATTCGAACTCACGGTGAAGATTTTCTTCCTGATGGCGGGAACGATACACACGGTCCTGGCCACCATCCAGAGGCCGCCGATGAAGAGCAAGATGACTAGCCAGAACCAGAGCATCACGTACACCTGCACAGCGGAGCTCATAAGTCATTACAGTAGGAGTTAAAGTAGGAGCTCATTAAAGTTAAAGTAGGAGCATTAAAGTAGGACCTCATAAGTCATTAAAGTTCCAACCTCACCCTGCACCAAAACACAATTGAGTGTTCGAAGAATTTGTGTTCGGGAAGCGCTTCAGGTTCATGGCTATGACCCGAGATTTTATGGCATTGAAAAGTTCGCTAAGCGCTTCAGCGTGAGATTTGAGAGGGCCTGTGAATGACGCTGCGGAGTGTTACAATAACACAATTCAATACATAAAAGAAAATTAAATCAACAAACCTCAGCAGTTCGATAAATCAACCGTAATAAAGTATTTCAAACGTAAAGATGCAATTACAAATTAGTTTGCACATCGTACGGACTTGGGGTGTTGTTTTAACATCATCTGAAGAGCACCTTCTCATTGGCGATGTTGGTGGGGAGCAGGCACATGATGTCCCTCTTTTCCACGGTGCCCGAGGGCCCATACATCATGAAAGAACACTTCCCCATGGTGGGGAACACCTGCGCCATGGGGTCCGTCCTGTTCTCGGGGTCCATGTTCGTCATGGAGACAACCTGGGGCACCGAAAACCAACGGGGTACAAAATGAATTTTATGTGATGGCAACAGTAACAAAACTTCAATTCGTATTTCAATTTTTGGCCGCGCCTCCTCGAAGTCCAGTGATCAAGACAATGCTTTCGAAATAATGTGCCATTGGAGTTTTGATTTTATCGGCTCAAAAATATTCAAACATCGATACAAATCCTACACTTCAATTTCCTTCGATGCTTGAAAGAAAGTCCTCTCACCTTGAAGCCGTACGTCATGAACTCTCCTCCCAAGAAGAAGTTAGTGAAGAACATGGTGAGGATGGTGATGGTGAAATTGAAGAATTCGCAGAATATGAACCTTGTTGACCATCCTCTGTGCGTGTGCAGCGACTCCGTTATGTAAACAGAGAGGGCCTCGTACCTGTACACAACAAATTAACATTCATGCACCAGATTTGCCGGCTAAAATTTGTGAAAATAGTCCAGAGAACGAAGAGGGCACGAGTTGTTAATTAAATTTGTTAGACGTTCGCGATACTTCCAGTCAAAAATAACGATGTACTTTGTCGTTGTGGCTGCTCAAAGTCCTCTAATATTTATTGCCCGTTCTTATTCTACCTCTACGGACGCCATTTTGTCCTCCTGTTCTCCCTGATAAAGTTTGCATAATTTAGTGGGTGACCCACGGTCATCCGGGCTTCTTTAATCCATCCTGAGGAACAAGCGACTCCGTTAATGTATTGTATTGTACATGCGTATGTACCTGTGTACTACAAAACGCAGGAAGGTTGAATTTTTTACCTCTGCTATTTAAGTTGCCTTTC
This sequence comes from Orchestia grillus, assembly GCA_014899125.1. Taxonomy (NCBI): domain Eukaryota; kingdom Metazoa; phylum Arthropoda; class Malacostraca; order Amphipoda; family Talitridae; genus Orchestia; species Orchestia grillus. The sequence continues at coordinate 7,595 of VOMN01074438.1, forward strand.
TTCCTGAAGCCCAAAGCCCGCCGATTCTTTCCCATTATAATAATTTCATTCACGGCTTCAAACTACCGCACACGAGGGCACTCACTGCGTCAGTCTGTTGAAATAGTTGCCTATCGACTTGCAGGACTTGTCGGCCGACAAGTAGTCAACCACCGACAGGCTCTGGATGATGCTCCGGAAGAGACCGCCTTCCCAGTTCTTCCAGATCAGGTGAGGCACGTAGAACATGGCCCCCTGTTGGTCAATTAATAATTTTAACAAACATGTTCACAGCTCTTTCAGAAGTTACTCAACTGTTATTCAAGCAAGCGAAGAAATCCACAGTTTAGAGTACGAATGCAGTCGCCTATCAACGAAAAGTTACGGTTTCTCTCTCATCTGTGATAATTATAATCATACAATCACGGAAAGTCACTCGCATCATTTTCTCAAGTTTTACTATAATATAATATCGGTAGTCAGTGTTATTGATTGATTTTGTTTCGTTAATTTTGCGTTAGCAGGTTCTGATGCAATCACAGAGCTCTTTATAGTGGTACACCTTGTATCCCGAACTTTATCATCATTTATGAAATTCTGTTGATTCACGTCCGTAAAATACGAATACACAGGGCAAATGATTCAATATGTCCCTGTCAGATTTATCTCAAAGTTTTCATTCAATAACTAGGTAAGGTTCATAATTATTTTATTTCCACTTGGCGGAAGCGAAAGCTACCTACTCTCTCAAAACAATATTTTGGCTACGTGGTATGAGTTTACAGAGAGCAAGTGTATTCAGAGTGAATGTTTGTACTTAGAGCGAGACAATCAAAATAAGGCGGTAGTCGAGTGCACTGTGCTGCTTTAGGAATAGGTGTCACACTCACCTGAGCCACCAGCACGAAGGGCACCCACTGGTAGTAGGTGTGGTAGGTGACGGCCTCGTCAGCAGAGTGGGGACCCACACCTGGGTACGGCATGTCCACCCCCACCTGATGAGATGCGAACGTGAGGGACTGATTCAACTCTTATTGATTCAAAAGCATTTATTAAACTGGGAAAATAATAGCGGCTAATAATATTTAAATGAAAAAGTTAAGCAATTAACGCTGTATGAAAGAGTGATGGAATAAGCACGTCATTATAGGGAACGTGAAATATAAATTCTGGCTGGTTAGACCGAGGATGTAAAAGGGTTTTGGGTAACCATTTTGTACTAGCAAACTTGGCAGGACGAAACCTGTACGATTGAAACAAATTTTTTTAAAGGGCACAAACCATTCTATCTAATAATAAATCAGCTTTCCAGAAGCCGTAAATTTTATGAAAAATTTGGGATATTATCATCTTCGTCTTCCAATCGTAATTTCTGTGCAAGTTTTCGGAGACATTTAAGAATTTCGGTTACTTCGAATATTCGAATTTGTTCCAAATATCTCGTCCACAGAACCTCCCTCGATGTTGCAGTCTGTTATCTTCCAGTGTTGTTACTTTGAAGTTCTTTTTTCAGAACAAATTGGTTCACTGAGTGAAAAATAAAGGTTTAAAGAAGAAGTTCTTGAGTGAAGTGTAAAGGTTCATTGGTTTGGTAGAAGTGAAGTAAGATAAAGAAAGAATAAGAAACTCTTTTATAATCTGAAGCAAAATTGCATTATACATTCATACATATTTAGATATATAATAACAATTTCGTTAAGCATTTTTTTTTAACTCGCTTTTCTCATACCAAGAAATGTGTCAGATTATTTCTCCAAAAACGTAGTAACCAGGCCAACGCGGCAATGGTTCCCACTGAGAATAAAGGTTTCTACTCGTTACGTTAGGCCTACCTCCCCGTAGTGCAGTTTAGGCGTAGGCCTACCTCCCCGTAGTGCAGTCTGTCGACAGTGTAGGTACCAGTGATGTAGCAGTAGCTTTGCACCGCCTTCTGCAGCGCCTTGTCGCCGGTGTCCATCATGCATATGATCTTCTCTCCTGAAGAATCGTTCAGGAGAAAATTCAACACTTCAACACTTCAGAATTCAACACTTTTTTAATAGCGATCGGGTGCACAATGATCTTGTCGGTCCGTTCTGTGGTTGAATTCTGTTGCAAATTCTCAGATAAATGACGCTTGCTCAGGATCAAATGTCGTGAATTTATATATGCAAATAAAGGTTTAAGTTGTGAACTTCAGCTCTTTACGGCGCATATTTTTGGTTCAAATTTAACGAAATAATTTTGCTCCAACACCAGTGTACAGGTGTGCTGGGATGACTTGCGAGTATTTTTTGTTTAAAAGGAAATTCATGAAGAGATGTTAATTTTTAATGACGGTTAGATAAATTTTAATTAGAAATCACCCTTAAACTCAATAACAATTCGAAATCTTTATAAAAACGTGGAAATTTTGTTAGATTCTTTCCCGTAGGCAATATTGTGCTATATGAGGTAAACAATGTTATATTCGGTTCAATTTCATGATATATTCCTCAATCAACGCGAGTAAATATCACTTCAAGAACAAAATCAAAGTGCAAATAAACATCAGGTTATCGCCTGCACTTGCTGAACTTTCGAGCTCCTTCAAATGTGACGGCGATTGCAAGTCCGTCGCGTTTTAAGTCTCATAGTTCAAAGAATTGCTCATATTGCACTGTAATATGGAATCCTGAACTTCGTCTTTCCGAACCATTATGTCCTGTTGTTGTTGAAGCACATACGTTATTATTCGCCGAGCAGTCGTCGCGATTGTCATGAACGTGTCACACGTCTCTGGTGAGAGCAGTGGACTTTGACGTTACGAAGCGTAGCATGGATACTACTTTGAGCGAATTGATTACGTGAAGCAAATAAATCTGAATTAATTGAGTGATATATTTGGTAGGAGAGTACGGTCAGTTAGCTAACCCCTTTCGAAGCTGCTTGCTGCAAGCACTGAACCCTTGTTATTAACTGCATTTGGTATGAAGATTTACTTTTTGTTTTTAGATTTGCCAATATTTTGAATATTGTTTCAATATTTCAACCTATGCAGATTTGAAAATATGCGATCATTATACCAAACACATTCGAAAATTAAGAAGGGTTTATTGCTTCTTCTGCCTTATAGAAGTTCTCTAGGTTTTGATTATTGCAAAATGTGGCGGTATCTTACCTACGAAGTCGTACAAGGTGGACAGGATAGCCCCGCCCATGAAGAGGATCAACGTGTAGCGGTAGTGGAGTCGGAACACGAGGTTGTCCACTCTGGGCTTGAAAACCCCTTTGACCTTCAGCACTGAAAACGTCTTCCACATCTGCGTGGCAGAACATACAGCTTCAGTGCTTTGCCTAGACCGAGTACATGGATGATAAAACCAGGCTGTGAGCGCGACAAAAGTCTCGCTTGTGAGGTAAATTGTTTAACATCAACTAAGTCGCATCATTCCATAGCAAGAAATTTTGGAAGTCGATTGTGTACCATTGTTGTAAAAAACATACATTGCACGGCACACGGACCAATCGCATGAGAACGTAATTTTCTGTACGGTTTTCTTGCTACAGGCCTAATCACCCAAAGGTCGTTTAATTAACACACCCACAGCGCATATACAACTATTCCAGGATGTTTCTTCCATACCACATCAGTTGCTGCTAGTGCATCCTGGTTCGTTGCTCCTTATACTTCAATGAGGAATTGTTTTGCGTTCTTTAACGCGCGTTTTATTTTAGCTCAATACTATGAGTTGCTCGAATGTATGAGAGAAATGAGTTAGCAACTGAAAGTTCAATATTGAGACGCTTTTCTGGAATTCATTCGACAGCAAATACATAAACTCAGCGTCCAACAATTTCAAATGCAATGTTGGCACTGAACCTAATATTATTGAAGAGTTTTGGAAATTATATTAGGGTGTGTACGCAACCAGCACTCCAGGTTTTTCTCGAACCTTGCTCAGGCTTGGAACATTCCAGTCTTAAGAACATGAGTCCTGACAGCAACACTCCGGCAGGCGCTGGGAGAAGAAGCATGCGAAGGGGAGGAACGTTTGATCGAGAGGAGTGCGAGTCCGGGTACACGGCACCTTATTTCAGTAATTTCTGTTGCATAAACATACTACCTATTGCATAAGCATGACGAGTTTTTTGCCAGTATGTGTATTTTGTAATGAAACAATTTAATTTTGGATTTGACAGAGGACATCAGTGCAGGCGAGTGTCGGTCGCAGCCCAAAAACTGCCGTTCATTATGTCGCCGTTCGTCCTGTTCGCGTCTCGTGGCGTCTTTAAAAGTAGACTTTAGGACAAAAGTTTCTGCCGGCAGCAAATCATGAGAACAAGCCCCCAGCGAGGGTTCGAACCCAAACAAAACTCATTATCATGCACGTCTCTCCGATTTCTCTAAGTTTCGTTTTACTTCACTCGTACGCGATCTAGTGTCTAGATTCTTCTTATTTTCCTAGGTATTTGTCTTAGAGGACTACGGTGAAATTGCTTGCAGGTGGTCAAAAAATCGTGGATTGGCTTGCGCAAACTATGCGGTTGTGTAGCTCTTTGTGTACGTTATATTAATTCCTTAATAATCTTCAAACTCAGTGACCAGTTACGATCAAACGTACATGTTGACTTTCTTCAGCTTTCTTGAAACAAATTAGGCGGTTTGAAGGCATTTTATTCATTTAAGTTTAATGAAAAGATTCAGTTTTATAACGAAACGATGGAAGACTAACTTCTGTCGTCTCACTTGAGCCGTAGTCTTATGACGGAAACTAAGAAAATGAGTGCAAAAGATGACTATGAGCTGCTTATTATGACAAGTATTCATTGAGTCATCTACGAGGTGCTTTATACGATGTTCACTACACTGCAACAGAATATAACGGGAGGGCCAAAAGTAGGGCACCCTTTCATAAAATCGTGTCAGTAAAACTACATTGAGTAATGAGATCAAGTAGATTTGTTACATTTGTTAACGTATCAGTGCTACCGACATCAATGAGGGTACCTTACATTTAGCCCACCCTGTATATTCTGTTGCTGTGTTGTGCCGCACACGTAACTTTGCACCTGAGCTTCCCTCGCACCCCCGTGTTTCACTAGAATCTCCTCAGACGCCAAAGGCTTGTATCCGAAATAAGGTAATCCGCTAGAGTTTAGCGTAAACGATGATCCATGTACTTAACTTTAAAAGGATTTTTCTGAGTGCGGACACTAATCACGAACCTTGAGGTGTGCTAGTTTCGTTCTCGCTGTGCTATCATAACCCCACCTCAGAAAAACCAGCCCGAGAGCAAACTAGTCGAGTAGAGGAATTTTAGCATCGGAGACGCACTATCTAATCTTATCGCTGACGGTTGGAGATACAGCCCGTGCATGCTTCATATCAAACTGTATACAATATACTAAGCTACAGCTGAATCCATTAAAATGTATGACACTCAGGTTCCATAATGGAAGGGGAAGTTTTCAGGAAATTCTTCTGAATTGAGATTTATTATTAATACCAAGCTTTCGAGTAGTTAAACACCACTCGTCATTGGGGGAATGAAATCTTGAAACGCACGACCTATCAACATGAAAGCCGTATCCTATTTACAAAAAAACAGAAAAATTCCAACATAATCATATTCAAAATCATTGGAGAATGGGAGGATAAGCTTCTGGGAATTGAATACGTCGCTTCAGCATTTGAAAAAGAACCAAGTCCCAACCATTTTTGGAAACATTCCATTCATTCTGCCGACAAAATTTAATTAACCTACGCATTCAATTCCCAGAAGCTTATCTTCCCATTCTCCAATGATTTAGAATATGATTATGTTGGAATTTTTCTGTTTTTTGTAAATAGGATACGGCTTTCATGTTGATATGTCGTGCGTTTCAAGATTTCATTCCCCCGACGACGAGTAGTGTTCAACTACTAGAAAGCTTAGGATTAATAATAGATTTCAACTCAAGAAAATTTCCTAAAAAAATACCCTCTTGACTACGTTAGAGTGAATTGCACAGTACACTGATATCTGTTTACTCCACGATGAATGCTTGCTTTCAGACTGAAATACTTGTAACTTGATGGGAAGTGATAAAGTCATCGGCTCTAATAATGGACCTGAGAACATTTCAGTATGACTTACATAATACGTCATCAACCTCTATAGTTGGGCTCTTATCAAACGATCGGTTGGCGGAGATGACGTGGTTGATTCAAACTACATCGCATGAAGGTTACTGTAACTGAGTTACGAAATGAAAGGACAATGTTTGAAACTGGCAGTTTGTATTTGAAAGATATTGGTTGCGTGTTTCACATGGTGGTAGCATATCTGAAACACTAGTGTCATAGTTGAGGTATTGCAAGCATATTTAATACTTTGATGACATATTAATGATGTTCGTTGCATATTCAATATATTATTTATACTGGCAGTACACTTACAACACCAGTACCATATTTAATATATTGGTAGCGTCATCAAAATAATGATAGCATATTTCAAATTACTAGCAAGCTAAAGGTAACGGTAGCACGTTTACAACACGCGTAGAACACTCGAGACACTAGTAGCACGTTTACAACACGCGTAGAACACTCGAGACACTAGTAGCACGTTTACAACACGCGTAGAACACTCGAGACACTGTTAGCACGTTTACAACACGCGTAGAACACTCGAGACACTGGTGGTTAGGTTACTACTTTCTAGACAATCGGGTTTATCAGCTTGAGAATTTATGAAAAAATTTCCTGAATCCCAGCCCTGACACCTGAAGAACAAATATGTGCGAAATGGGGAGATAATTTATTTATGAACCTATGCTCTGTAATTTTAAAAAATGTGAACTTGAAGGACAATACAGTAAAGAATTTAAGAGATTGAAGTTCCTTTTGGGAAACTAAGTTTTATTATGATTTTTTGTTTCAGCCGTGCGCTGGTCTTAATTTTCCTGAAAAATAAATTTGCCCAATTAATTCGTTGGAGTATTTATAAATCTCCACATCATGAGGAGTCTTTTAAAGTTATACAGATTTTAACTGGGGTTTATTTTCATACTAAAAGTGCAGGTTCCATAACATGAATTTCACCATCGTTGTGACGGTGCAAACGTCTCTGCAAATGGAGAGGGGCTACCAATTGCAGTGTTGAAGTTTCCCCCATGGCGTGAAAACTTCGTTTTTCTCCTCTTAAAAAAAGGCGTTGTGAAGTAAAACGTGGCATATCATCAGCCTGCATTCGAACACGTGCCTGACTTTGGGTAGGATAGGGTAGTACCCACACCACATCCTTGGTTGTACCCACACCACATCCTTTGGTAGGACAGGGTTGTACCCACACCACATCCTTGGTTGTACCCACACCACATCCTTGGGTAGGATAGGGTTGTACCCACACCACATCCTTGGTTGTACCCACACCGCCTCCACAGTCTGAGCCAATTTGAACACTCAAGTTCACGCCGTGTACATATAAATTTGGATTGATTAAAAGGCGAATTCTTTAAACCAAGGCTATTTTACGTCATTCAAGGAATTAATGTACATGTTTAGCGCACGAGTGATGCCTTCTTTCTGTGAGTTCAGCCGGTTCAGTAACAATGAAAAATAACAGCAAAAAGACCTAACTTCAACATGCCGTACATTTGAACAGTGTTCACGCGTTCAAATGAGCGAGTGAAAGAGCAATGAATTTATAGCAACTAACATTAAGAACACGAACATCCGACATTTAATTGTAATTTCGAGATCCCGAAATAAAATTTCGTTGCTATCGTCTAGCTTAGAAGCGATTGTTGTATTTTATTCGCGCAAAACTGGCTTTCTTTATCTTGATTTCATTCAGAAAAATAGTATTGAATTTTCTTTAGAAAATGTGCGTTTTGTTGCTGAACTTCAACTCAAATGCTCAAATGGTACCAACCTTGTATTTTTTGCTCTGTTGGTGCATTCTGAAAGATATATATGTTTAGATACCACTTAGTCTACACGTTTGATGCATTGGATAGTTTTTAATAACCACTCGGTGTCTAATTCTGCAAAGTAAAAATCACAGGTATATAATTTTTATCCACTGCATTGTTTATGCTAATTTCAATAACATATAGACGAAGCAAATTACTCACTACCATTCACTTAAGGTAACACGTGATACTTCAGTGTTGAAGGACAATTGTATACTCGCCGGTGGTATGAATGCTTTCAGTGTTTAAACAAACTCAGTTTCAACGTCGGTCAGGTAATCATTGTTCAAGAACAGCCATTGGGCTCAGACTGGGAGAGCGTGCGACCATTTAGCTCATCGCTGAGAACAAAATTGTAAAATTACGTGAATAGCAGACCAGGATTTGGCAGGCGAACCAAACATGTCTCGTAACAGCCAACCTGTCAAGCTGAAGAGCTAAAATTAAGGTGAAACAGTTAGAACGGCCAGTTAGACCGTTGCTAATTCCCGTTGAACACCGGAATATAACCTTTGTATGAGCAGCTTCCAGAGCACAATTTATGTATTGGGAATTTTTTTAACCATTGAATTTACATACTTTCTTTTGCTGATCAGAATTGTACCGATGAATCCATGCCGAAATGGAATACTTTTGTACACGGCTCTGTTACAGGCGCCTGCATGATGTTGACATAGCACGTTCAAGTCTTGTAATAGCACTTCCCCAAAAAACGGGTCCTAAAAATTTTATGTTGGAGAACATTTTATTCGCAGCTCATATAAATGTGGGTCAACTTTTTATGCAAGTAAAACAAACGAATGAAAATTTCCGAGAGAATTTCCTGGCGAACTGTTCTTCAAACTAAAAGCTGCTTCATTACAGCAGCAACGTTTGTAGTGCAAACGTAGTTGTAGTGTAGTTTTGTAGTGCAAACGACATACAGCGGCGCTTGTCTAATTCAGTACGGTTACACTACGCCCGTTAGTACGGGGACTCTAGCCGTCTTATATGTACCTTAGAGACTAGGAACAATAACTCGTGATACATTCAGAGCGCCATTTCATTCTCACTCGGGCATTCTCGGATAGATTCATCCGAAGGATGTGATATTTGACACGCCTCCGCTGTTGAAACGTCGCTGTAGTCCTGCGTTTCAGTTCCGTCACAGCCACTGCTGCTGTCACCGTCCTCGTTCTGCTCATTAATGTGGTCCGCCAAATACTTCACAAATTCACTGAACATGGCCGAGTCCATGCTGTCCGCCAGCTGGCTCAGCAGGATGTAGTCGCCGAAATCGGTGTTTTTGAGCACCTTTTTGACGTCCTCTTTGGTGGGCAGGAGGGGCTCGTCGTCCGAGGGTGGTGCAGGTTGGTAACCTTTCGTGTTGAGGCGAGGGACCGTGTACGCGCGAAACTGTGTTAGGGATGAAGGTACAAGCGTGCTAAATACATGTATGTAGGGTGGTTAAATTTGAAAGGCCGATGTGGATTTTGAATGAAACACAAGTTAGGTTCATGATAAGCCTGAATAACTTTAACGCGTTGCTCGATTGTGTATCTTACCATGGTTCAAATTGAGTTAGTCTGAAATAGAGAAATGTCAAATTAAATGCAGAAAAAAACTTGACGTTTAGGTGTGATTCACATTCAAAATCGGCCCTTACAATTTAACCACCCTTTATATCCCGTTCTTAGGTATGAAATTTAGGGTTTGTGTTTTGAAGTTCTATTCCAATGTACCAACATGATTTATATGCAGGAAAAATGGTCGTATGTAGGTCAAACCGACTCTGATGTAACTCAAGATATCAATAGTGATCACTTATTCAAAACAATTAAAAAAAAATAACAGGTGAGCCTTTCGTTTCTCCAGGATTTGCCTTTTGGGAACTAACATCGCATCTCATAAGCAATTAAAAATAAATATTACATAATGAAAAAAAATGTATTATTATATCATAATATATACTATGTAGTATATATATGTTATTACATAATATATTTATTATAAAAATAATAAATAAATATGATATTATTAAACATTTATTTATTATGAAATAAAATTATATGATATATGTAAAAATAAATATTATATCATAATAAATATTGGGTATTAATAATTAAAAACAAATTTGGAACGTATCTCATGATAGTTCAACATTCAGTTCTTTTCCCTTACTTTTCAGTCGTTTGGATTTACAACACATTACTTGCGGTGGGAAGTCTGATGTCGAGAGTTTGGAGTAACTGACCAGAAAGGCTTTTATGTCGTCGTATTGACATCAGTACAGCCTTGTTTCGGCGCACGACTGAGCGGGCAACCGCAGTGCCACTACAGAATAAATTATTTAGGGAGAAAATGGGAGGCGCAACCAGCCCATTAACATCGCGCTCAATCAATTCCAGGAATTCAGTGCACACATTCATCAACGTGCAACCAGGTGCACCAGTTTCGGCATGCATGACACACATATATGAGTCACATACACACAGATAGGAGGTATACACGTCACACATGAGTCACATACGCACAGATAGGGGTATATGCGTGATACAAATCACTCATGAGTCACATACAGAAAAGGGGGTATACATGACACACATGAGTCACATACACACAGATAGGGGTATATGTGTGATACATATCCCACATGAGTCACGTACACCCAGGTAAGTGACACACAGAGCGCGAGCTACTCACGGTGAAGATCCTCTCCCTGACAGGTCGCACCAGCGACATGACCCTCGTCAGCAGCCACACGCAGCCAACCACAGCCAGAATGAGCAGCCAGAACCAGATGAACACGTACACCTTCCAACAAAAGCCAGGTTTGGTAATGTGTGCTCACATCCTACACCCAATGTGCTCACATCCTACACCCAAACGCCTTCCATAATGCCTTCAAATGATAAAACTTATGATGATTGATGTACAAGGTTGGAGAGTTACGTGATGGTTTTTGTAGCATTATGACCTAAATTAATCAGGTTTGGCTCTCAGTCTTTCTATTAGAGGCACACATGTTGGTGAGCACACATGTAGGTGAAATGCAGTGCGCTTTGATGGAGTTTCTAACCTTGCACTTGCTTTATAGTTCTATTCCCACACGTTGTTGAAATGTACAACGCGTGTGTTCTCATATCATCTAATTCTAAGCAGTTGTCATTAATTTATAATGACTCTAGAGTTTATGTGCTATACATACGTTGTTGAAATGTACAATGCGTGTGTTCTCATATCATCTAAGCAGTTGTCATTGGTTTATAAGGACTCTAGAGTTTATGTGCTATATATCTATCATTAAAATGGGAAAATTATATCAGAGACACATGCGAAAAGTGATGACACATATTGTAGTCTATATGAAAAAATTAAAGCAAATGCCTTCCAGGAAACAAGAAGATAACATTGACTTTGCTTTCCGCTCTTTTTGACGACTTTTGTGTCTGACTTTTCCCTCTGTAAGGTAGCTTACGCGTGGAAGGAAATTTTATTGAGATATTTTTACACTGCCTGGAATGACGTCACTCGTCTGTAGCCAGCACGTGTGATGCGGAGTGCCTGCTTTGGGCGGCGATAACCTGCGCTTGTCCTGCTCTCGATCTTGATAAAAACAGCCAAAATCCATGCTTGTTAGACTGATTTTAACGAAACCTTAATATTTGACATTTTATTTTCACGTGCATTGTACTGGCGGGATATTCGTTGAAGGCGATTTGTAAGTGGCCGAGCCCCTCTAGCTGTCGGTCGCTCCTTTTCCGCATGCGTGTCTTGCTCTAGCTCACGACCACTTCCATCAAACCTTCAAGGTTGTGCGTGATAAGAAAGTCATGATCTGCGCGATTTGTCTGCACTAAATGTTTTGCTTGACGCTGCTCCTTATCAGACGTAGGAAATGGGACGAGAAGGTTTAAATTTCGATTGTCGTTTCGATCAACAGCTTCGTGGCTTCCGTATGTTTTTGGACGATGTAAGGTACTGAGGACATGTAAAAATGTTGTTCATCGATATGAACGTATGAATGCTGTCTTTAAACAGTGTCTTAAAACTCTTGCTTAGTCCTAATTCCTTCCTTGTGTCCCGCTACCGATTATCATTTTTCAGACCGTCACATACTGTATGCTCTGTGGTATCGCTCTCTCATGATGAGACATAACAGCTTCCTTGCCTAACATTCTAATTGAAAGTTTTCGTATGTTTCACTAGCCCTGCACAAAACTTAAAAAGGATTTTGTTTTGAATTCTTCTTTTCCCTAAAGCTTTTTCAGCCATTGCGGTATTCTTCGCAGAATCCTGGTTTAGTTTTCGATGGAAAAACAGGCGGTCGTCAACTTACGACTACGTGGTGACCTTCATTTGCGAGTTGTTCAGATTATTGGTCACGACTAGACGGTCGTAAAGTCGCATTAGTCGTAAGTCGACGACGACTACCTGTACTGCTCCAAGCATATGCTCAGGAATATAAGAAATATTTTCTACCGCTGTCGTTGGGACTTGTTTGTCAGCAAGGATCTCTTTCAGTTGCATTTTTTGGAAGAGACAATGTAGCTTGTGAGTACCTTTTCATTGATGACGTTGGTGGGGAGCAGGCACATGATGTCCCTTTTCTCTAGGGTGCCCGAGGGCCCATACATCCTGAAGGAACACTTCCCCATGGTGGGGAACACCTGCGCCATGGGGTCCGTCCTGTTCTCGGGGTCCATGTTCGTCATGGAAATAACCTGGAAATCAAGAAGAAAATTAATTTTAAATAAAAATATGATAAATCAAAGTTGCGTAATAATGTTTCAAGTAATGTGTATAAGCCAACAATATTCATTTTCAATGTAAGTTTGAGCGTGAGAATGTTCACTGCACAGGAGAATGTTGTTCGTGTGAGGAGGTTCTCTGGAAATGATGCTGTGCGCTGTGGCGCCTTCACTTGCGATTGGGGTGGCGAAAATTTAGTAAGAAGTGTAACTGCAAATGAAGACTGTTTAACCAGTACGTATTGAGCGACCCTATTTCATTGTCCGGTCATTGTATTGCATAGATACTAATTTAAATTATCGTAGACTGTAATTTACGAATATTAACTTACACAGCCAAGCAAATAACTGTCGCTCAAGACTGCCTAATATTTGTTCTTTGTAGTTAGTAAATAATACTTCATGTACAAATACTAATAGCACCAAATATTATTTGTATATCCACCAGAATATTTAAGCAGTTTTGCAATGCTAGTATTGATGCGATCTTTAGAATAGTATTTGTAATCATTGTCTCTCAATTAACAAATAAAAACTGTGGTGTTAATTAATTTGAAAAGAATATCGCTCAAAGTATCTGTGAGGCTGCTTACTCACTTAAATACTTATTAAAATTTCCGTAAAAAAGTTGTCTCACATCTTCACCTTGAGACCGTAGGAAAGAAACTCGCCCCCCAAGAAGTGGTTGATGACAAACACAGTCTTGAAGGTCATGACGAGGTTCAGAAATTCACAGAATATAAATTTCAATGACCACTTCCCGTGGGAGTGGGCCGATTCAGTAATGTAAGCCGCCAGGGTCTGGTATCTGTAAAAATAGGCAGCATTTATGGGTAGCAGTTGTAAACTTAAACTTATTGTGGCATGAAACAGACAATGAAATTTCTCCAGGTATTTTGTTTCTAGAACCGGGGTTCGGGACAGGCGACAGATAATGCCATTATCTACCCTTTCTTGACTTTTTTGAGGTCAAAATGACGTAATCATATTACAAATGGAGGTGCATCGTCGCACTTCCTCCTCACTTCAAAGGGCTGCTTATCGCCTGCATATCAGTTGGGTTGAAGAACTCCCACTTCGAGTTGCTCTTTCCCTTCTTTACTTCAGCACCAATTCCGCGTATTATTACAGAAATTACGAGCATTACGCGTACTTCTGGCGCGCAGCTCCAGTTCAATGTCAGGTTCCCCCCCATGCCATAATTGCACTCTTTGTTTTGAAACCCAAAACGGCCCCATGACGTGTGACTATGAAAGCTGGGGTAGGTCCACGTTTTTTATCATGAATTCTAACCCATTTGTCACCATCTACTCTAACTCTTCGAGGAAATACGTCATGACATTTAATCTATGAGACAAAAGTAATATTTTGCCATATATACGTGCAAAATTCTGTTTCTGTTCTGACACGGCACCACCGAGTCTAAAGTGCCTCTCATGTACGACGAGCTACATACACTCGTGCGTTGTAGACATGTTTAATTTACTACGCAGTTCAATGAGAAAAATGGGTGCTTACGTATTATCGGGAGGACCTTTAAAAAAACCTGA
>VOMN01074440.1:0-18406 GCA_014899125.1 Orchestia grillus
TCAGGAGTTCTCACGAAGACAAAATTGTAGTGAATTTTGGGGTCTGGGATGTGAGGAGCAGGCCCATACGTCTGCTCATGCTTGGGAGCGTTGTACAGGAACAGGTTCCGTGTGACGATTGGGCGGCCGCATGAACCGTCAGCCTTACGAACTTCTCCTTGGCCGCATGGTTGTGCAGGAGCTCCATATCCACCATTGCCACCACCGCCGCCACCGCCTCCTCCAAATCCGCCACCGCCTCCTCCAAATCCACCACCGCCTCCTCCAAATCCACCTCCACCGCCGCCGCTGCCTCCGCCTCCGTATCCACCACCACCACCACCTCCGCCAAATCCACCGCCGCCTCCAAATCCTCCTCCTCCTCCTCCCCCTGCTCCTAATCCACCGCCACCATATCCACCACCACCTCCGCCACCGGCGCCACCACCGCCACCAAAGCCGCCGTCAGGGGCTGACGAGACGCCGAGGGCCAAAGCGAAGAACAACTGCAAATACAGAATGAACACGGACGGTCATCGCAGAGGAACACCAATTTCCTGAAGCACTTCGTAGCAAAAAAGATTTCGCTTATTCTGTAGATGCAAAATCACACTTATTTATAGTCTAAAATTGGAAATAGTGTTGTAAGAAATATATTTATGTGGGTAGCAAACAAACTTTGGAGAAATTTATCCCTGACGTTATCTGAGGAATTCATCCCTTGAGCTCACATGTTATTGATAAATTGCGTCTAAAGTAATATTCATCATAAGCTTCATGCACCCTTCACAAGGTGACGAAACATTTCTATTTGGCGCTGATTGATTTCCTATGTTTCTACAGTCGGTGCAAGGAAAACATCTCCATCGAAGCAAAATTTTCGATAGCAAGTCGGTGCAAAAGGGACACCACTTCAGAGCCGGGAATGCGCAGTGTAGGTACAGAGGCACGCTATGACCTCACGCCATGAGCACGACCTCAACACGCTCATGAGTTCAGGCACGGCGTCCTTCGTCTCGCCTCAAGCATCGTGCAAAAATCACGTCCGTCACACGAGCGCGGGCGCTACGGTGGTAAGTTCCAGCTGGCACGAAAGCATCCTGTGATCTCATTCACCCGGAGGCGCACTGGATTGAGATTTTAAAATCGATCGCCTAATGAAACGATAACAAGTTGATCAATTTTAGAGTGTTAAAGTCAATTACTTTTCGTTATAGGTAAAGTTCTTTGCAACATGAGTATCAACAATTTAAAATTTTTGACTCTTATGTGGGAATTCTAACGGATCAAAATAGAAACTTAAAGTAATTTACTCGATTTCAAACTAGGAAAAAACTAGTGCATAGTTGAAAGGTTTGATCAAAAGTTTGTTCAAGTCAGTCCTTGCTTTAACTTATATAGAAGTACATGTAATATCACTAAGATGTACATGGGTTTTCCCTCGCGTGCCTCAGAACACTTCATTTAGTCAGTTACAAAAGAAAAGAAAGAGACCGCTGGTCTGGTGGGTGCTGGCCCCTCGTTTGCCGTCGTAAGAACTGAGTTCCATTAGGAAAGTAATGTCCCTCATGCTAGACATTTGTGTATATTCATCCCAATATCGATTGAATATTTATATTTTTCTCTAGGCACTTTGATGAAAATATTTTATGAAAGATTTTACCTAGAAAAAGGATTTTCACCCTTCCGCTCTTCTGTTAGAGAGTTGTGAGAATAGAAATAGATTAGATCAAAACAGAAAAAATAATAATGATTTTAAATTGACTTAGAAGAAATTATTATCCTTCTTCCATTCCGGAACATATATTTAAAAAAACTCATGTTCTGATAACGAGAAAATTCACTGAACAATTAATTTGGATCACAGAATGTGCATCCTGTAAAATTATTACGTGCACTAGAACGGTGCTTTGAAAACGGATTCGTGCACGATTCTATAAAATGAGGAAATAAATTTATACTGAATTAAGTGCACACCATTCTACATAATTGCCTGATATCACCATAAATACCCAATTACAACTGCAACTCAAATGATGATCATACGATTTTCACATCCTAGTGATTGATTCATTACCCTTTCTGTGTAGTTCAATGTTTCAAGAAGGAACAATAATTCTCTCGTATCACGAAAAAAATTATCCTTTCTCAACTGTTGGTGTCGCGTGACGAAGCGAGTGAGAGATGCATGGCGTGTGCACGACACACACGCGCCTCGGAGCCCCGGGTTGTGGCTGCGTAAGAGCGTTGAGTAACTCAGGAACTTGAGACAGCGTTACTGGAGTACGTTACTGGCGCTCGTGTCACTAGGGACGGTCCTTCATGGTTACACTAGGAGAAGTCATCACTCAGCGTGGGCTGTCAGGCATGGCTAGCTGCAGCGTGCAACACTCATTCGCATGTTCCCAATTAAGAGGTCAACCTACGCACTCATTTTGAGAGGCTGGCAAGGGATAGATGGTCGTAAATACGATATGAGCGTCAGAACATTTAGCAGGAGAAAACGTTCACCATGTTGGTTTAAGATTTGATCCCTAGCATGAGCTGGAAATTTGTGTTTCCTTCAAAAAAATTTGCATCGGTTTTAGTTGCAATATTATGATTCGATGAAATAACTTTTAATCATATCCTATCTTTTGTACTTTTGTACATCATCCTAGCCAAATTTACAAAGTGAACAAGTCCTGACAATGAATCATTAACTATTATTTAAAGCATTTTGCTAGGATTTGCTCATTATTTTATATGGTAGTAGCACACAAGTAGTACTAAGGACAGCAGCACTTTAGTAACTCAGACTATTTCGCACCGAAAGAGAAGGAAGCTAGGAGAACAGGGACTCTATGCACCAGGTGTGTTCCCACACAAGATCTCCTACGCATGGAAACAAATTAAAAGGAAAAGAAAAAAAGTTGAAGAACCATCAGCAAAGAAGGCATTAAAATAGAAAGAAGCAAAGTGCATACGAAAGACAGAAGTCCCAAAAGCCGAGCTAAAGCTGAAGTAACCCACCAATGTCCTCCTTGAGATGCTAGTCCGCATAGCATAAAATATACAAACCTAACCAACCATACGCTACTGCCTATGGCCTGTCCTATCCCCCCTGAGGCGACAGTGGTACAATAAGTGCAGCTTGAGTTAACCTATACGAAGATAGATGCATACGTATATAGCGCGCGTCAGTGCGATTTCAACGATTTTATTAGCTCTTATAGTCGAAATTTTAGTCCGAAATAAGGTTGAGTTTTCATGGCAAGAAGAATGCTCAATGAAAGCACCGATGTTTGAGGCTATTTCATTTCGTTTGTACCTCGTACTTGGACGTGAAAATAAGAATTCAGCAAGAGTAGAATTAAAGTTTCAGTTCCAGGGAGCTTTGGAGCTTAACTTGACTTGAAAATTGTGCCAATATTCGTGCAGTACAACAGCTAGATAAATTCAGCCTCATTTATTAGTATTCATGGTATGCATAAGAAGAGTGACGAAACAAGCAATAGATTTTTCAGCATCCGCGATGAACAAACACAAGTTCAACAGCGTTAAAGGTGCATGGGCTAAGATGTGTGATCGCGAGGAGGCCGTCGAGGCGGTCTCGGGCCTCCCATCAAGGCGCCCTGCAGTGGCTGTGTTGCAGGAAACTTCCTCTAAACTTATTGTTTTAATTCATCTCTTTCAAGTTTTCAGCCATTTAAAAATTCGCGTATTTGCGGTATGATTAAAATACTTTAAGTAATGGAGAATGTCTGAGAAGTCTCGCGTCTCGAGAGCTTCAACTTTTATGTAAATGAAATTACCTATTATGTATACACGTGTATATATGTACATTAAGGGCTTTAAAATTGATTTCATAAACGATTTTATGGTAAGTGAACAAACTGAAGATTTTTTATAAAACGTGGAGCAAGGCCTTTCAATTCAGAGGTTGTTAACAACCAACATATGAGGATTAAATGCTGTTTTCATAGTCTATGAACACAGCTCAGAGCATCTTAAGGACTCACGAATTACTCGATACGACAGTAACACGTCCACGTAAAGCTCCGTGGTAGAGCTCATTTCCTCACTTCATGTTCAGGATTCACCCTCGGTAAAAAAGCTTGGCGGTATGCTTCCGAGTCTCTTTAGAACTGTAATTGGCATGATTGAATTCTTTGAAAGCTGTTCTCTCAGTGTAGAACAGATGAGGTAGAACTCAAATGGACGTTTGGCGATAGAACAAATATAAATCAATGGATTTCCTTCAATGTTTTACGATCGCTATCTTACTTTCCTGGTGCAATTTTATGTCAGCCCAAACGTCTCACACAAAAAGCCATTCAGCGCAAGTAAGCGTAGCATAACAGTTGAAGATTGAGCTTTGAATTATCCTAGCTGTGTGTGTGGACTCAGTAGAGGTAGACAGGCTAAATGTGCAGCAGATAAAGTTAAGGTACATGAACTTAATAGGGAAGAACAGTACTACATGAACGTCGAGCTTTAAATTTACTTTAAGGATTTGCAAGACAGAGCTGTGCATGTTACCGCACCAGATTTGGATCTGTGAGACGGTAAGTGTTGCCAGAACAAAGTATGATCTTAGACTCATAATCCAGAACTCGACTGTGGGAAACTGCTAGAAAAGAACTCACTGCAAGCTTCATGTCGATGAGGGGATGAGTCGAGTGGTTATGATGAGCGTGTGAGGAGGTGGCAGCTTTTATAGGCAGCTCAGTGATGGCCATATGCCGCAGCTACTTCGAGGACCAGCAGCGGCTGCCAGTAGGTTCCCTCAGCAGCCATAGCTCACACAAGCTGCGGTCCCAGGAAAGCACCCACGGTCGGTCCTTGTCACTGCAAGCACGGAATTTTCGCTCGTTCTTGGAATTCCTTCGGTCTTGTAAGGTCTTGGATAATTTTCTTGCAGATGCTCTAGCTCTCAGCACATTTCCACTGAGCATGAGTGCAACATTTATCGCTTCAAACCATCCAAAGCTAACTAATTTTATGTCATTCGTCAGTGTAAACAAACAGACGCAGTTCTTCATTATTTCACTTCAGATAATTTTCAGAGACAATTTCTATAATTCTTGTTATAAATAAACGAGTTGTGAAAAACTTTAGATATCAGAAAGGTTTTGACAAACAAAGCCATCCATCTCCAACTTTACTTGAAGGCTCATCAGCTGTGGTGATGAGGAGAAAATTTCGACGAAGACCTCAATTGTTCGTGTGACCTTCACCTCATTCAAGGATATCTCAGAGAGTCTGGTTTAACCCTTCACAACTGATGAAAAATCGATGTGGAAAATATTGAAGAAAATATTTTTACGGTGGGGGCCATTCAGCAGAACTTTGAGAGGTTCTGGTGCATTCAAAATACATTTGAAATAAGCCCACCTCAAAACTCAGGATTTTTATGCAAGAGCGTGAGGCCTTCATTACGATCGAATGTTCAAAGAAAAATCTGTGAAATGAGCTTGTCACGAATACGAGTATTCGTTTCTCTCCGTGTTGACTCCTTACATGCATGGGCTTGCCGTAGAAGTTTTGGAGAAGCAATACGACATCGTGATGCTACCTTCCATTTACGAGCTACTCAGGCAATTACAGCGATGACACAGTAAAATTTTATTTCAACTTTCAAAAGTACAACAATGGCATGAGTTTTCAACATCCCTATTGGAACAGCCTGTTTCAGCCAAATGTATCTGATTCCACTGTGGGACGCAGAGGGTTTATTTGAGTACCAGAACATAAGTCAGCGCGATTCGTAGAGGAATACCGACATATCGTGTCTCCTGTGACAAACATTCCCCTCCAAAACACAGAAAATCCTAACGGCTTGCAATACTTTAAATCATGAATTGCAAATCATGAGTATAGAAAATTGCTCACTATAGAAATGTAGTACAATGTTACTCGACTACTTCTGTTCAGGAATGTGGACCCAGGGCATAACATACCACTACACCTAATAAGCTCGCTACAAACCTCTCGAATGCAGTCTATGATCGTGAACTTGTTGTCAAACATCACCCCCATGTACTCCATTTGAGGCTATTTATCCATTCCAGTTCATTCCCATCGAACGGAGTGAAGGGCATATCTTTTTAGTCGGGCGAGATGGAAATAAGATCCGATTTATTTTCTCAACATGAGGTGTCAATTTGTCGGGCGACTGCCATGTACTTGAATTCTCGATTGTATTTTTCACTCAAAGAGCAGTATCATTGAGATGATCAGAATTCACGTAAGAAGTTGCATCGTTTGAAAATAAAATAGATTTAGCGTCAGAAATGAATGCAATGTCATTGGTGAATATTTTAAACTTGAGATAATTGCACTATCAATGAAAACAGGACTTTCAAATCAGCGAATATTTGAAAATAAAAGACTTAAAAATATGTCAGCCCCATCAGTAATTATTGAGTGCACTGCCAATACAGAAAAGGATACATGGACAGGAACATTTTATAAATCAACACTGGAAATACTATTATCATCAATCAAATGAGATACTTACGTCTGAAAGGGGGCTGAAAGCATGTGAGTTCCGGAAAAGCTTATCGGTGACCTGGTAAGAGGAATGATTTGTTAGAGTGACATGACGCGTTGGGAGCAGGCCCGGGTGAATGTTGTGGTCGAGCTCTATAAGATTTATAATACAATGGAAGGAGTGGTGAACTTCGCACACCGAACACCTGACTAATGAATGCCATTAACTTTCTGGACGCAGCAAGGATTTCCAAATAACAAATAAGTTCATGATGACCTAGTAAAGATAGGCCATAATCAGTAACGATATCAACAAATGATGCGTAATCAACTCGAACTACTTCTCGATGAACCGAAGAGCTCCAGCTTTTTGATCAGGGAATGACTTCATTACGCTGCACTTGCGCAACTGCGCCTGTAGTCGAGAGCGAGTGCGGGAGACGAAAGTCTACACTCAGCTTTAAAAATTCGACCGCTCATTCATTCAGTTTTAAAGAAGAGAATCTATCTCTTCATCTGTCGGATGATGCGCGAAGTCTTTTACGTTTCAAAGTGGATAATTTAGCATTGATCCAATACCATCGTGAAAAATTAGGCCATTTGTCACAGTGTTGCATCTCTAATAACTGTACAGTAGATTAATTGAAGCACAGTAGATGTCAGACGATACAGTAGATTAATTGAAGAAGTGAGATATCAGACTTCCAGCTGCTCTTTCTACTTCGTCTAACACCGAATGTGCCTATCCAAATTCTTAAAATTCTTTAGGGTGGCACTTATATTTTTATGATATAGGGCGTTCTGCTTCATTATGAAAGTATATTTTATAAAATAATACTTTTAAATGACTTTTGTGTTCTTATCTTTTGTACAATATTACATTCTATCATATAAAGAATAATTCATTCCAACGATATTGCAAGTTCAGTGAACAAATTGTTCTCCTGTCATGTTCTTTGAAGTTAGTAAAGTTTTAGCATTTCGACAGTTCCGTTAGATAATGAAAAATCACTATAAATACTAAAAATGAGCATGAATATGGCTCTGGGAAAAAATATCGTGCTAAAAATCTACTCCCGAGCTTGGAACTGGGATACCAACTTTAGATACATTCAAAACGTTACGTCGTGATTCCCGCACTACCAAATTATTTGTGATTTCTGCTACAGCAGGGAAAAAGACACCAAACAGAGCGCATTGACGAAAGTTATGTCTAAAGGATAATCATAAAATAAAGTTAGAAATTTCCAAAACTCCTCATTCTACGGCAAGACTATTCCTTAAGAGGCTCGTACGTCAAAAGTTGGTAAAACCATCCGATGTTGGATCCAAAATACCCTTACCAGAGTGAGGAGTTCTCTGAAAAAGTCTCTATTTAGCGAAGCGAAGGGAACCAAAAAGGCTGAATGGGAACTGAATTACAAGATGGTCAATTTCAGCAATGTAATTTTTACTGATAGGACCCGTGCAGTGTTCGGTAGACCTAATGGGTGGTCATCTGGTTGGCTGTTGAATGGCAAGAGTGCGTTCGGTAAGAGTGAGAATTCGTCGACAACAAAGAGTTGGGATAGTAGTGTTTTGGACATCTAAGTATTCAAGCACCTGAGTAAATTGTCTCCTACAAATTGCCAAAACGCTTGAAACTTATTCAAATTCATACTGTAAGCTCTTAGAGAACGCCTTTTTTCCCTGGCTTCATCAATCAATTACGAAAAGACGGTCTTTAACATTTCAACAGGATAATGCATCTGCAAACAGATCAAAGAACACAACTGAATGGCTGATAGAACATGGATTCAGAGGGCACAATATGATTGTGTGGCCTCCAAACTGTCTACATATGAATCTCATAGAAAATTAATGGTCCATTGTCAAAAGGAGGATTTATGCTGATGGCAAGCAATACTCAAAACTTAGAAGTTCTGTGTGAAGTAGTTGAAAGTACATGCCGATAAATAAAACAACTGAGATGGTCCAATTGAAATCAGCAGATGACAAATGTTTCAGTATGATATTGAAGGATGGAGGAAACCATGTCAGCTCATAGCCTGCATTAAAAGTCTTAGTTGTTTTGTTATTCGATGATACCTTCTCCTTCTCAGTTATTGACTACAGAAATATATAAATCCATCGATAAAATACAGAATAAAATTGGGATTTTTTTATTCATTTATGTAATCACAGTGAACGTTAAATTAAGACATATATGCATAGATAATTGAAAATAGTAAATTTTGTTTCACTTGAATATTCAATTGATTATAATTCGGAAATAGCATGAACGGTTCTGAAACTTATAATTTTTTCTAGAAACCATACATGTACAACAAATACTGTCCCAATCATATTTTGCATAATCAAGAAGAACACACTGTATGTTGACTTGGCTGCAACCTAAATATAACAAACTGAAAGTAGTAATGTTTTCTTTGTCGCAAAGATAGTTTTCATGAAGAGTAAATGCGACAAATATGAAATATTATTTCAGTTTTGCTGTGCGCATTATATAGAAAATAAGGTAATTAAGTCTTAGAATTGAAATAACAATAAGATTCGTCTCGTACGGGAAACTTCACCCGAGTTTTTATGACCTTACCAATCCGCAACACATGAAGCTTTCTTTTCTGGAATCTGGCGTCATCACATGTTCATCCCTCGACATTCATGTTGTCATATTTTTGTCTGCGAGCAGGTCTTCTCGGACACTTGTTTCTCTCAGTCGCCGCTCAAAACTCGTGAATCATTGAGACTTTCTTCTACCACGGAGACTAAGCACGAATTAGGTGAAACCTTTGAGTGCCTGAGCGCGACAGCACCATCGTCCGCCGTCACAGCAATAAGGCACGAAAGCAAGAGTGCGGTTCACGAAGAATCACTCCCATTCTCCTTGCGCATGTGCCTCGTCATGGAGTAGGCCAGTAAATACGAGCTACCATAAGAAGGAACATATTCCATGGCCCCTCTCTCCAGCGTGGAATTCTCAGCGACGTGAGCTTAGCCCATAGTCCGCAGCTCAAGACTTCCGACACTGCGATGGCATGTTCGAGGAACGTAAAGAGTCTTCGTTTATGACCACTACGCGTAGTCAAGTAACCGAGATATTCTCGAGAGAAAACTATTAGTTT
Organism: Orchestia grillus; assembly: GCA_014899125.1. Classification (NCBI taxonomy): domain Eukaryota; kingdom Metazoa; phylum Arthropoda; class Malacostraca; order Amphipoda; family Talitridae; genus Orchestia; species Orchestia grillus. The sequence continues at coordinate 9,579 of VOMN01074440.1, forward strand.
ATTTATATAGATATACATATCTAAATTGAATTAATTGTATTTTGTTTTTGACACTTCTAGCTGCGTACGTTGCTGTCGGAGGCATTCGTTTAATCCAAGGTAAACTTGAGTTCCACTCCTAAGAATCAGGAGTCAGCATTCAGTCATTCAGATTCGCTGAACGTTCCCAGTTACACAATATTTACTCTTTCAGTTTCATATTCCATCGACTGTCAGTCATACTCGTCAATGCGTTCATAAAAATATTAAGACAAGCACAAACAGTAGATGGCGCATTTAGAATATTAATTGAGTCAGTCACATTCGAGGGAAACCAAAACACATCAAATTTTTGGTCCTGAGATTAGTGTGATACCCACTCTCCAATGCGTTAAGAAACACGAATATTTTGTTTCCAGTGAGAATAGATGGAAGTGATCCAATGCGAGGCTTACGCTCGCACAAATTAGGAATATAATGGTCTAAATTGACGCAGATATGTATATTAGTGGGCTCTCTCATGCTTGAACTCAAACGAACTGCGCTGCGGAAAGATACAAATAATGTGAAAATGATTTATGGGCTAATAATTCTCTCTTATAATCACAGCGGGGGTTGTGGTTAGTATTATTTTCTGAAAGAATTTGAGCAACTGTAAAAACAAAGTAAAAAAAGAAATGTGTGAGGAAATACTTGAAACGGTATGAAAGTACACAATGGAGCTGAGCACTAAGCTTCAAGTGTTCATACTTCATAGGGGTAAATGAGAAATTAGTCTTGAAAAATATATTCAAAAAGTAATCGTAATGACGAACAGTATATAATTATTCCCTGTATTCATCACTCGAATTCCTCACGGCATCTGCGTATGTACCGCTTAAGCTGAATAACTTCTCAAAGAATGTGAATTAAGGAATCTATTTTTTTTAACCACTGACTCATTTTTGGGATCAGAATCTTGTGGTGAAACTGAAACAATCGAAAAAAGCAAAAATATTAATACCAACAAAGTAAATGTTCAATAAACATCATGAATATTGGCCAATAACGGGTCAACGCATTTCCGAAGACAAATTGTTTTAAGAATGTGAATTGGTAAACACAAGGTTGGTATCAAGTCACACAAACCCTTTTCATCTACGTTGCTTACACACTAACACACGACGCTGTTTCATAGTCCACATTTAGTTTCACTCGACTTGCTGTTACCCTCAAGGCTTGGATTGTTTTTGGTAAAACAATACTCGTATTTTGGGCCTTGGATTCTGTAGTATTCTCCAGAAAATAAAACGTACAACATTGCAAAGGAAATCTGCGTCAAGAGCATGGAGGAGGTCAACTCGGAAGCTGTCTTTCGGTATTGGCGGCCTACTTGCGTGCGCAGCGAGCGATCACTTCGAACGAAACTTGGCCGATCCATCAAATGGCCTCAGTAACGGCAACCGCATTCCGTGATTTCCTTGCGCACCCCACATTATAATAGAATTAACGGCGGTACTACGGCCACATAGCTCGCAAATGTTCCTTTTCGCGGAAGAGAATGTTAATATTTGACCTTTTCTGGGAATTGAACAAGTGAATGGATTATACATCCAATTTCTACTAAAGCTTTGAGTATTGTGAATTTGTTATTAGTTATATTCGAGTACGAAGTGTGCACCAATTCTTCAGCGTCATGTAACTCAATTTTCTCAGCAAGTTATCAGCACTGTGAATCGCGATTATCATAGAAGTATCACACTCCTGAAAAACTTATGCAAATCCCATCTAACTCAGACGGTAACACAGGCCATTCAACAAGGTACTGTGCTCAGTCCACAGATCTTCACGTTCTCCCATGAATTACGAACTACATATAATAAAATGTAACACAATTAAACAAAGTAGAAGAAAGCTCCAAGGAACAGCGAGGAGGAATGACTGCCTGAGCTTCAAAGCTATAATCAAAAGATGACGAAGGTGGGAACGCATTTGTCATGGAACATTACTGCTGGAAAGCGAAGATTGTGGTCATTTTCTTGAGTAACTCGCCTTAGGCAAACTAGATGAGTTGGTTGGTCTGGATACATATCTCATTGAAATACACAAAGAGGTAGCGCCACGCAAATGTATATGGAAACGAGCACGCAGTTCGCGCCGCACGCCGATCGAGGACCTCTCACTCCTCAGCGGCAGGGAAAGCGCTGGGCCTACGAAGGGCGCCAGTTTATTGTGGCGTCTTCACAATCGCTGCGTCTGCAGTCACTCAGGACTCCAGCTTCCAAGATATTAATTGATGTACGTGACACTGGGTGAATGGGAAGATAGTTTTAACCGTAAGTTTACGCTTTATGATGAATTGCCAGACACAAATGTGTGTGTTTTTGGAAAAATAAAAAGAACTGCCAGCAAAAGGAATTGCACTGTACAATTTCTTTGCTTTGGAAACTACAATATGTTGCACAGCTTATCAAACATCTTTTCTACAGTCTATTTCAAGACTGATTTATCAGTTGACGAAATCATCAGAATTTGTTCTCTCCCAGAGATACAGAAGAGCTCGCAGTGACACCCCTTTTTCATTGACTTTCACTATAAGAAATATTTTACCCAATTATTGAATTTATTTTCTGTGCATGCAGAAAATGACGGCTGCACTCTTTTAATGAGCCTACAACAATCGTTCATAAACTAATCAGCATTCTATATAGTTTATTTTGATTGTATTTTGGAGAAACACGAAACAATAGAGTGAGTATTGTAATAAGGGGAAGACTCAATAGTTAAGCGGTGAGTGATTTCATTGAATGACAAGAGCCGTGGTCGCATTATATGCTATCAAAAATCACATTATCATTTTTAAGAAGAATACAGTTTCATGCAGACATACAGACCTCCGAGGCAAACACCTGATTATAAAACTCATCACTCTATCACTTTATGTTACATGGTGAACCCATAGAAAGAACTTTTCTCAGAGCAATGCAGTGCAGGGAGATCCCACTCTACATAAGCGCCTCGAATTCGTCATCGAAAATCAGGTTGATTTCGCTTGTCTTTGTATGAATTATTGGCACCTATAGCATTTGTTTGACAGGGGTGGCCTTATTATGTATAATTACAATGTGGAGACGCTTGTTATGAAATACTGTCTTGAAAATCATTATGCAGCAATTTCTCTTTCGCGAGAGCAATCGATATTACTACGTTCGAGTGACCTAGAAGGCGTGTCATTGAAACTACTCTAGTTCATATTTTTGTCTTTAGTCTTACCTTCTGCGCGATACCTAATTACTACTCCTGAATAAACGTGTGAAACAAGTTACGGCAAAATAAAGTTTTTAATTGTATGTGCAAATAAAGTAAAGGTTGTGTCACGGCAGTACACTCATGGCATATGACGGCGTACATACCAAGAGTTAGTAATTGAGACTTGGAGCGCGTTCTTTAGCTGCTTCTGAACCCATACAAAGACATCGAGGTCGCCGGAATACGCCGTATCATCGATCAATGTGACACTTTGGACACTACCAATTAGTAGCCACTTGATTAAATTTGATACGCTTGACTTCAAGGAGAAGCTTTCCCGGATTTCCGGAGTGGCCGAGGGTCACTGAAGGATTATATTAGCCACTTGTCATCGACCAGTAATCCAGCTTCTACCCCGCGCGGCACAGAAGTTAGCCGCGCCACGTCCAGGTGTTCGGTCACGTCCCTGGGGGAGCGCACGACACACTGCGGCCCGCATGAGTATAGAGATAAGTTGACAAGAATATGGCAACCTGTTCCCAGATGGCTCTTTCCTATCAGCCAGGGACAAACGTGATCGGGGTAATAATGCCGAACATTTCAAGGAAATAGCTTTGGCTTCTGGTGTGTCTGATGAGATACAGTATTTATACATTTTTCGATAAATGACTATTCAAACACTGGTAAGAATAACAGATTTTAAACTATTAGAGAAAAGACTAAATGGAAAAAAATGGAATTAGGGAGTTGTTACCTCTAGTGTCAATGCTTGAGCTTCGGCGTCCAAATAATCTATTCTCATGAGCGTAAATCTAATGAAACATGCCCTTGCCAGTAGAAATTCTGGCCTGATAGCAATGAATTCGATTTTAAACCTAAACTTTAGGTTTTCATGTATAATCTAAGCATTCTAGAAAGTTCCCTCTGTCTTAGAGTATTTCTTTAAATAAAAATAAAATGATGAACGATTTTAAATTTACCGAAGCATTTAAATGATTAGAAGCTTTATGGAGCCCCGCAGGCGAGAGAAGATCGCCCATTCCATGAGCTTATGCAAGAAAGACATGCGTTACCTTGGCTTAGCGTGTGACCCCGTTGTTGACGGCAAGCGAAGGACTACAAGAGCGATAGATGCTCGTACAACCCGTCATGAGCGACTTGTTCCAGGGCATAAAAAATTCGCCGAAGAGGCAGTTAGCTGTCACGGACCGTTGAAGGCTGCAGCGCCGCAGTGCGGAGACCTCGGCCAGCAGAGTCCCTGCGTCTAGTCCCTCCAGCGTGCGTAGTTTACGCCACCATTTGTCAACGAGGCGAGCTGCCACAACACTTCACGCCGAAGGAAGTACACGGGATTTGTCAAAAATATAAAAGCAATGAATTTCAATTCGAACGTGTTTGCACCAACATTGATCCCTTTTTCTTGTATGTATGCATGATTTAGTCCACAGCTTTATTGGAGTTGTGACGTAAAATGTGACATACGATCTCGAGATGCGTAACTTAGAGATAAAATGAGCTTTTTGCTTTCATTTTCGACGAGTGTTGTACTTGCAAAGCCCAAGTGAGCTTGAAATTACACCAGAAACGTTTTGAAACGAACACGCCACCGAATTTTCAAATTATTTTAGAGGAATTAAGGGTATTTTCATGCAGAACTACCTAATGGATACATGTATGTCATTAAAAATTTAATGAGTGAATTAGTACTTACATACAGTTGAATATCAAAACCGATAAAGCGCTCAATAACACAAACAAGAGAATGCACTAACAATACATTTCCGATTTACGTCATGTATGAGTTACTTTTATGAATTTGGAATATGCACTCACGTTATGAGAAATCTTTAAATAGAGTTTTAAATGAACTATATTATTACAATTCGTAGAATTATTATGTCGGACGACTGAGGAGTGCATCATGTCAGGATGAATTTCTTGTGACTCCATCGAAACAGCACAAAAATATCTAGGTATAATCCAAACCCTTCACTGCTAATCATTACACTGTTGAATTCAATTGCGACCTTGATACACACACCAGGCAATGTGTTTCAATATAGTCCTGTACTGAAATTCTACCCCAAGCAGGAGAGTCGAGAAAACTTTGGAGTCTCAACGAGCGTGGAGTCGAGCGTAGCGGCACGGGGACTTGAACAGCCGCAGCGCGGACCAGTATAGAGTATGATTTTCACTAATAAATTTTCAACTTCGAGTGTGAGGCTACCTGCTAGCAATTTTTGGTCTAATCATAATCATGCACCGGCAAATCAAATGTTTTCACAATGATAAAAAAGAAAACAATCCAACTGTGACACAGAATCACTACACAACACAGTGTAATGACAAAAAACTACTCAAAGATTTGAGTTCTTATATTAGTCTGTTATTGATAGAACTGAATGGAGCTATTTTTATTCGAAAACTGATCATAGTTTTGGGAACATAAGCTGGCTAAAGAATTTTGATATATTTTTGCATCATGAAACATCATATTTACATTATAATTTTGACTTAAGCATCGGCAAGTTGAAAAACTTGAGAACTTATGTGTTTAAGAATGCTGTGTTTAAATAATATATATTTTCATGCGTAGTTCTTGCTTTTATCTTGCTTTAAAATTGGCCCATAAAATTAGCTCTCACTTGAAATTAGCGTGTACTAAATACATAGGCGTGAGAGACTTGGGACTGCAAACCCTACTGAGTTAAGGGAATTAATTTGTGTTACTGAAGAGCTTTCTACTGTTTTGTCTTGCTCTGCTTTCTTCGCGAGAGATTCCTAGAGTATTCCCTGGCTTTTTGCTTGCGCTGTGTGCTCGGAGTCACTTATTGCCATTTCACCGCCTTTACGAAGACGAGGAGGAAGCCACCTGCAGCGAGCACATCGTTTAGACCGTGCGCCACTAATGCTGCAATCTGTAGAAACAGTGGCGGAACTAACGACATGGTGCGCGGTGTCTACTCGTCCTTCACAGCCATTTGCAGCTGATCTATGTCTTACATGTCTGCGCAGGCAGCACATCCTTCCTTTTCAAAAGCAGTCAAAAAGATCTAAATTCATACAATGAATAGTTCTGAGTAAGCAGTACGTGTATAACGGAAGTTGATAGTAGTCTGGCATAAAGAGAGTGCGGCTTTGTTATGGAAAAAAATAAAAACAAATAACCGATATGTGTATGAAACATTTAATTTAGTGGAAAACATATATACTGATACATAAACATCATAAATAAAAGTTCATGTTAAGATTTACTCATAATAAAAACGATTCTTTTCAATTACAGCGTCTAATTTTCACCGTGATTAATCAGTTCGGCATGAAGCCTTTCCTGTAGAATTTCTTCCTATGCTTGGAGTAAAGTGATGTCTTTAACTCTACGATATGCAGACCTAGGAACTTTTGAGCAATCTCTTGCTTCAAGTATGGGGCACCCTGAAATCCGTTGGATTTACACCTGGGTAGCATGACGGCTACATTTTTTGGACCAGAATCTTGGGGATGATTTCTGTACTAGATTTGGAGGACATTCGTAGGCCCACCTTGCTGAAAGGTCCAAAGTGGATCTTCAGCACATAAAATGTCTTCTGAAAAACTACCTTCCAAATGATCGATCAGGAAACCTTACAGCGCTTTGCAATATCTGAAATTGATGTTCCTGTGAGATGCATTTCAATTATGACTTCATATTACGAGGTTAACTACAGATTGATTATGTCAAAAAGCAATATTATGTATTTACTATCAGTAAATAATAATTATAGGCTGTATGTATCGCATGATGTGAAAATATGGTCAGATAGTACATCTATTAGATAATGACCATTTAAAATATTATCTCCAAATTTGAGCCCGACCCTATATATACATCATTAGGCTACCGAAGCCACTGCCTCTGGGGCTGAAAATTTTAGTGCAGCTTCAGCAATCTGGTGAATATTGGGTTCGGAAGAGACTACTCAAGACATACCTTCTGCGTCTGTTAAGCGACTAGTAACTTGCTCATTACTTAAAATTCCTCATATTCTTTCGTCTCCCTTATTTTGGTTCAAAAATTCACAAATCGTACAAGCATTGTTGCGAAAATAGCCTCCTAAAAGAATAACAGTTGTACTATTAGCTGCCGTTAAAAATGCAGTCATTCGCACAAAAAAAAAGCACTAAATACTGGGTGTCCGCTAAATATGTAAGTAGCAGATTTAAAAGCGCTGTAGTTTGCTGAGTGTTAGGGCTAGAAAGCTTAAGTTGGTTCAACTGCAAAGGGTAATATTTAAAGTCTAATTTGTCATGACACCAAATAAATGGATTATCATGAAATGCTTTAATTTGCAGTACATACGATTATAACGAATGCATCGGTACATCTGTAGAACTTCAATTTCATTCCTCGTTTATTAGTCCCCCAAAATTTCGCAATTAACAGTCGAACGGAGGGCATTTGTCATGGAAGAAATTATTAAACAAAGATCAGTATTCAAAACAATTCATCGATTTCCAGCGAGGTATGGAATAAAATTACCTGAAAGAAGAGTTCAAACCAATAACGCTAAGTGGAGTGATCACGGTACAGTTCAACATTTAAATAAAACAAACTCAGGCTTTCCAAAAACAGAGAGGATAGATGAGAATATTAACAAGGTAATGATTCTTAATAATGATGGTGAAACGAGATCAGTGGGGAAAAAATTCTGATGGGCTTAGATAATGAAAACTACTGCTAATTATTTTCTCATTTCCCAAAAAGAACACCTTCATCGAATACCGTAAAAAATGCAATGTTATCAAGAAATCTCAAGACTGGATGAGAATCGTAAGTATTATCTTACGGCCGAATAAAAAGCATGAGAAGTGCTAATCAAATAATATTGTATATAATAGTGATTTGTGCTTAATGTAGGAATAAAATAAAATTGCAGATGTTGCCCTTCCAATAAAACTTATTTCAGCCTTCCAGCAATAATAATGTACAAACTACGCCGTTTTTAATTCAGCTAATTTTTTAGTGGACTCCCTACTTTTCGAAATTTCATTATTTTGCTTTGTGGACCACTAATTTTTACGAGTGTGAACAGAAATTATTGTGAGTATTTTCACTAGGATAGCTCTGTGTACAGCTGGTTTTCAGCTCGCACGGACTGGTATACGAAATAGTTCAATTTGCAAAACAGTTTCCAATGAAAAATGTAACAGTAGCTTTTATAAGTGGTTCGATGACAACACACATTGGTGCGTTGGAAAAAAAACTTAAATTTCAGAAGAAACCACCACCTTTATATCAAATAAGCACATTTGATAACTCTGAGCCTGAAAACTTTGCAATCAGTGCCTCGGAGCGGCTGGTGCGTAAGAGGCGGATCGCAGTTAATACGAAAGGAATACCTGAAATGCGGCTGTAGTAGCTACCCGTAATAGAGATGATCAATACCATAAATTACGCTCCTTTAATACGTGAATGCCAGAGCTTATGCAGTTTTGTTAATATCCATTAGTGATAGAAAATGTGACCGAGTTGGTCAGTATTTGCATGGCAGATGTCACAAGCCGCGTGGGCAGTATTTGAATCTTTATAGCATACCACACACAATCAGAGCTGGGCAGCGCTACTTTGAAATGTAGCGGCC
>VOMN01074443.1:0-10600 GCA_014899125.1 Orchestia grillus
CTCAGAGCCGACAGACGAACGTGTGCACGGTTTCAAGCAAACAAGAAGACGACCAGAGTTTTAGTATTATATAGATAGATAAATTTTCACTTTCATAAACCTTTGCTGTCACTCTGTTTCGAAATGCATAGCATACGGGTATATTATAGTACTCTGAAGTTGAATCCCATTTGAAAATTGTTGCGTATAATTTTTCAGAACCTTTGACCAGCGAATATTTCTTGAGCTCGCGAGTGAAATAAAATTGAACGAGGTGCTTTCTTTACATCACTGTTTTGTGGATGTTTCCTGCTTCTATCCATACTCTGTTTCCTGGCTCATGAAAACAACCGGAAACCTATATACAAATCAGATAGTAATTAGAAAATTTAATCTGAAACTAAATCTGAAATAGAGAAATGCTCGAACTCTATTTTTGTGTAATTCTGAGCCTAGCACTAGAGTTCAGGAGTAAAATAGTACACTTTTTGCTTCTCATTGTTGAGCGTTGCGCGAACACAGAAGGCTTAAAAACAATAAGACGTCTTACGTCTTGTTGTTTTTGCTCGTCCAGAACTCCTGTGGCTTGTGCACGCTACAAATTGATCATCAAGAGTAGTACACATAAAATAGAACATCAGTGTAAACTTAGGGTTGATGACGACATGTGGCATAGGTAAACTTTTTTCTGAAAAGAAGCGAGTTTGGGTTTGATGAAGTGACTGATCTGGGATTTCATAATGTCACATAAAAATTAACTTTATATTCATGTGACAACTCTCTGTTAGCGATAACTAAATGAACATTTATTTAGGCTGCATATCAGTCAGACTTGAACAGTTTATGCAGATATACAAAATGAGATTCGCATTCTAATCCCGGAGTATGGAAATCGTCTAAATTATTCTCACACTCACGGAAAACGAAATGACAAAAATGTTTGTGTACCATTTAATTAGCAACAACAAAAATTCTGCATATCCGCATTTTAAGAAAAAAAAAACGTTCTCCGCCGGTCTTGGTCTCCTCGGATACCCTCAAACGTCAGTGAGCGTACAGACTTGGTTAAGTGAGGGTGTGTGCCTCTGTGCTCCCGTCACTTTCTCAGTTTCGTGGAAGGGTGCACTCGGAGCTGAAAATTGCGGGAAAGTATTGAAATTTTTGAAAAAAGTGAAGAAAAAACTACGACGACTGGAAATATTTTCGTATTTTTCATCAGTGATTTCTTATCTTGTCGGTCGTTGAATTGAAATGATAGAAACACGTTCTAAATTACTATTATAATGCATCAAAAATCGGAAACGGAATCACTGAACGATACGTGAGAATTAATTTGTTTTTCGCTGATGGTAACAGAAAATTAGAACATCCCGACACCTACAGAGGCCTAGCTGCCAACTGATCATTCCTAGTTCCCCCTCAACCAGAGTGATAAACTGTCCTAGCTTCTGGCGTAAACTAGTGAGCTTAACTAGTGACCTAAGCAAGTGAGCTTTTAACTAGTGACCTAAACTAGTGGCCTAAACTGATTCAAAGGATGTTGCAAGCTGAGAATCTGCGAAGCGAAATCTATAATTTGATTATGACTTCATTGCTTATAATTTGACTCCAGAAAAATATTCCGAATTTGGCCATTTCCTTTTAGTTTACTTTGAGTTTGCGCTGAAAGAAAAAGTTCCAGTGGAGTGCCATGCTCGAGAGGCAGTTCTAGATTTAATAAACTTTTAGATTTCCCTACCACTTTTTCTCTTATTTTGCTTCTGCTTCAGGAAGATTTGTAATAACCGCAGCCCTCTTTGCCGTCACTTCGATGCTGGGACGCATTCCATCGTATTTCATGACGTTCACGGAGCTTTGTAATTCCTTACCCAAAATGAATATTTGATTAGACATTTAAAACTTTGTCGATTGAATGAGCTCCGCTTCAGTGAAAACTAAGACAAATCGAGCTTGTCTCAGCGAGGTGAAGTTTGACGTTTGTAGTGGCGCGGGATTTGAGGCCCGCAATCAATTACTTGCTGATTGATTTTCTGATTAATTCGCGTTGGGTCACGCTCTGGAATCCGACTTGCAAAATAAAAAGAAAGCTTCAGTAATCCAGCGGCGCAAACGCTCGGGGCTTGGGGGCAATTTTGGAGAATTTGGGCGAGCGAATTTGAAAAGAAACCTTGGAAGAAGGACTACGAAATTTCAAACTTTCTCCATGTCAACAAAATTTCCTTCAAGAATATAAAGGGGATGCAAAACGGAGTTGGGTCCTTGGTGTTCTGAAGGCTTGAGGAGCGTGCACTAATTTCTCATAGAGCAGCGACAGGGAAGTTAGTTTAGTTTAGGGCCTTTACCTGCGACGAGTTCACTGCTTGGGAAAACTTGTCGAATTTTTCTCGGGTTATTTAGTGGCGGAATTCTTTGAAGAAATTCTGAATTTGTAAGACGCTTGGGAACTACGTTTATCTATCACACATGGAAAGTCCTACAAAGTGAAAAAAGCTATGTACCTTTAACGCGTCAACGCATGCTTTGGAGTATTCCAGTGCGCGTGAAGCGCGGACTTGATTTGTCACGATCGACGTACTCCTGAAGCTTGTTAACCTGCGTGAAAAGTGCTGATAGGTTAGAATTATCTCAGCATACTGCGTATCAAACCGTATTTACTTCACAAAATACTGTTGTTCTACCTTGAATAAAGTTTGGCTGATCAATAACTACCTAAAAACGAAAAACAAACGAGTAAGGAGATAAAGTCTTGGTAACTAACAAGCGCCCGCGAGCTCGGGGTCTCTTGAGGAACTTGCAGACTTGTGAGAGCGATGCCTCGAGTGGCCAGCCCTCTGTTGCTGGTGGTGGTGTGGGCAGCGCTGCGGTCTGCTGCAGCCACCGCCTCCTCTGTCAGCCTCCACGAGCTGCCTGAGAACGGTGAGTACTGAACACAGCATCCAGGCCCCTCGTGTTCTTCTCGTCTGTTGTGTCCAGGATACCTCGTGTTCGTCTTGTCTGTTGTATCTAGGATACCTCGTATTATTCTTGTCTGTTGTGTTCAGGATACCTCGTGTTCGTCTTGTCTGTTGTATCCGGGATACCTCGTGTTCTTGTCTGTTGTATCCAGGATACCTTGTATTATTCTTGTCTGTTGTATCCAGGATACCTCGTGTTCTTGTCTGTTGTGTCCAGGATACCTCTTGTTCTTGTCTGTTGTGTCCAGGATACCTCGTGTTCTTGTCTGTTGTGTCCGGGATACCTCGTGTTCTTGTCTGTTGTGTCCAGGATACCTCGTGTTCTTGTCTGTTGTGTCCAGGATACCTCGTGTTCATATCTGTTGTGTCCAGGATACCTCGTGTTCTTCTTGCCTGATGGCCTGTGTGTAATTTTAAGAATTGAGGACAGAAGATTTACGTGAGTCTAATTTTAAGAATTGAGGACAGAAGATTTACGTCAGTCTAATTTTAAGAATTGAGGACAGAATATTTACGTGAGTCTAATTTTAAGAATTGACGACAAAATATTTACATAGGCCTAAATTTTTCAAGGTCGAAGAGCTCCAATTTCTGTGGTTCACAAACTGTGGGTGAGGTGAGGGAGGCTGTCTTTGAAGACTCTCATGTTCACAGTTAATTATTGCGAGTAATCTTCCTGGATTTTTCGGCCCCATTTTCCAGAAATCTATATCCGAACAAAGGATTATTGACCCTTGCATTACATCTCGCTGATGGCTGCCTTTTGTGTTTATTGATATTGGCTTTTTGCAGCGCTGGTTTGCTGATTTTTAAATGCTGGCCTATGCGTGTCAACTGATTACGGATTTTTCTCCTCTACAAACGACAGCCGTTACTTTTTGGCAGATGTTGGCTTCTATTCATTAATCGCATAATGCGATCATGTGTTCATGGATTTACAACAATTGTGTTAATTTAGTTCAGCTACATTATTCATTTCAGTTTTAAATATTTAAGTTTAATTACAATGACGCAAACTTTTCAATTTTCCATTAGGCTCGGCCGCTGTAAGGTTTAGGTCTCTGTACATAAAACATGGCCGCTTCTGACGACTGCTTCCAGCAAGCCAACCAAACTTGCTTCATGCTGAACTCTGGAGTGTTTTGTCCTTAACGCAAGTGGACTAATTGAGTATTTTTTAGTCGTTTCGGGGACAGCCAGAGACGTTGGTAAACTTGTCGAGTCTAAGCATAAAGTCGCTTGCACTCTGTAGGTTGTGTTAGGTGGCGCCTTCTGCCTGCGCGTGTTGGGTGGCGCCTTCTGCCTGCGCGTGTTAGGTGGCGCCTTCTGCCTGCGCGTGTTGGATGGCGCCTTCTACCTGCGCGTGTTCAGCCCTAAAAAAACAAACCTATTTTTTTAGCGGAAGAAAATATTGCAAAAACAGTTTTTCTTATTTTAGGCACTTTGGGCATATTCAAGCTAATTTCGAATAAAACGGTAAGAATTTAAGGCTAAGCTGTATCATTTATAATGTCCATTATTCTTAACAGAGGTCCTTTTAAGTTAACTTAACTCTTTGCTGCCCAAATCATTTTCCAGTTAGCTGAAATTTTTTCATATACGACACATTTTCACTTGAAAACACATTGATGCAACAAAGATTGCGAAACAAACGGAAACGGTAGAACAGTATTTCGTATTGGTAGTCGAGATTTTTGTTTGCCTCTACACGCAGCAGATGTAGAAGTGATCATGTAGAGTGTGCCTCATTGGGTGCTGTGCGAGTTGCGAGGTGCCGTCGAGAGCACTGCAGCGCGCTCTGCCGCCCTCGTGCCAGGACCCTCGGACCCTGGTGCGTGCTGGCCACTTGAAGCTGACAGCAACGAGAGAAACTCTGCCCTCACAACCTTCACTTGAGTGTCCATCTGGATCAGATTGGATTGCTAGAAAAGTAACCGAAATAATTGTTGATTGTGTGTTGTATACTGTGAGCGAAAATTTCTAGTATGCCAAAGAAATTCATTTCATATTTTCAGTCGTGGATTACTACACCTACTTTGTGACGGTATCCAGCGCTGCTGCTCTCAATCATTCTTGCCGTGAATTTGTCCTCCGAACGTTAGGTGTGATGTGAGCCGAAGAATATGGTACACGTCCTGTAATAACTGATGAGTGTTAGATAAATTATCAAGTTAAATTGAAATATGTAAGAAGAAATAAATGTTAATAATTCAAAGATGGATTAGGCAATTCTTTGTACAGAAACTGGAGATGCTCAAGTTCATTACAGCGAGAATACGTTGCACTTGCGGAGACTCCACACCTCACTAAAGTTATGCTTAAATGTAATCTTTTTATGACAGCGTTATGTTTTACGAGTATTATGCTCTACCGCCAATAATTGCTCTACCGCCATATTAGCGAAGTGGCAGCTTTACTCGTACCTCCGCGAGACTTTTTAAACAGCGTATATTCGCTGAAAAGTCGTCACGATGCAATTTTGTTCTACCCTTTCCTGCTGCACATTTTACCGTGTCAAGAATTTTCTTCGGACAAAAGACTCTAAGTCTGACGTGCTGCCAAGTTCTTCCCTCAGTCTTCTTTACGAAGGCTTTCCTTGGGAATGTGCAAAAATTCTGCTGTCATTCGACCTAGTGCATTTTAAGTTTGTCGTTAACTTTAATGGACTTCTATTCATACTTTACTTAGCGAATGTGTCTTGGCGGGAAATCGGCATGGAAGGTCAAACTGAATCTTCGTTCGCAGTCATTATGACATTTCACAGTCAGTGTTGTGTCAGAACTGTGGTTTCTTGCTGCCATTGAGCTTGACTTCGTCCCCATATTATTCGTGTTGCCTCGTCCGTGCTGCCTCTTCCAAGTTTTGGTCGCATTTCCTCTACTTATTGACACAGTTTTGGTCGCATTTCATCGTCACAGTTTTGGTCGCATTTCATCGTCACAGTTTTCGTCACAGTTTTCGTCACAGTTTTGGTCGCATTTCCTCTACTTCGACACAGTTTTGGTCGCATTTCATCGTCACAGTTTTGGTCGCATTTCCTCTACTTATTGATACAGTTTTGGTTGCATTTCATCGTCACAGTTTTGGTCGCTTTCCTCAACTTATTGACACAGCTTGGGTCACATTTCTTCAACTTGTTAAACTCGTCTCACGTCCACTCATTCGGCGCGGATTTTGCTCTCGCTTCATCTCTTCTGAATTTTGTTACCCGATTTTCTTCTCGTTTTAAGATCATTACTGAATATTTAGAGTCAATTCTGATAGATACATGTATCATGGGTGTTTTTTTAGTCAATACGCAGGTTACATTTACGGCAACAGTCGTACTGGTTTTTCGTTTTCTTTTCGGAAACCTAACATTTCTTACTCGACTGCAATTTCATATTTTTCTTGCAGATGTTATTTTTGTGTATTTCTTGATTTATCTCAATGCGTAGGTTTTTTGCAAAAGATCAAAATCTAAATATTAAAAAACATTCAATAGCAGAGCATGTAGGACGAGTTTTAGCAGAGTACATAATTTGCTTACATGAGGTCATCCTCTGACTTCTAATTCTTCGTGCAGTGAAGATTTGAATATTATTTTTACTTCTAATCACTACAAATTGATATTTATGTTGCGTTTGCGGCGTATATCCCTCTAGACGCCACCTCTAGTGTACATGTCTGGAAATGATTTAGTGAGCTCTTTATTCCAGCCGCGTCCATTGCAACGTGTAGATAATTTTGTAAATACTTTCTTCAATTCGTTGGAGGTGCAGCTAGAACTAATTGTAATTCATGCTTTGATTTATTTACAAATTACTATTCATATTTTGTTCATTCCATTGGTTGTCATGTATTTTTGGCAAATCCTTGGTCCGTAGTGACGAGAAGTGAGAGACAAATTGGATAAATAAATTGCAAGTGCGATAAATTACTTAATCGTGAACGCGTCCGCTGTTAGTTCATGCACACGTACATCACCTTGTAGTTTACTACTTCCAGTTCAACTGCTATTTAATTATGCTCAATTGCTATCATTAACCTTGCTGCTGACAAAAATGTGCGTGTTCGTTGACTTTGTGTAAGCTACAAGTGCTTTTCACTTTGTAGAATCATTACAATTAGAGAAATTACTATTTGAATGCTTATGAATAAGAACAATTATGATGGCATGGAACAAAGAAACTAACTTTCATGGTAGAAGCGAATGTGTTAAAACCTATTTTTCGTGTACTATTACAGTTATTATGTGGGTAAGTTGCGTTTCAATTGTTATTCTTGTTAAGCTAGGCCTTCGGGAATTCGGCCTTCTATCATTTATGCCCACTTTGCTACTTTCCATTTTCATGCCTTCTTCTCTGATTATTCTTTATTTTTTCTTCCTCTTCTTTCGTAACTTGTTGTTTCTATTCCTCTGTCTCCCAAGTTCATACTTGCTCCCTTCTCTTTCGGTGCGAAATAGTCTGAGTTGCTAAAGCACTGCTATTCTGACGTCTACTACTATACTTAATTATTCATTAATTTACTTTAAACATTCATTTAATTATATCTTTTCCAATTTTTGTGTGTCAACATAGTTGTTTTTAAAAGCTTTGATTTTCTGAGCATCAGAGAACAGCCGTGTTAAAATAAGGTTTAGAAGAAACTTCAAATCAAAATGGTGCCTACAACTACTTTCGGACACTTGTTTTCCATCTTTTGACTTTGCTTCTGATAAGTGTTCGTCTCTTCTTCATTGTGCTCCTAGAATTTGTTTACGTAACTCTAATTTAACCCTCCGTTTCGTCCCATTTGTAGGGCTACGCAAAGCCACTCGAAAGAAAACTAAAAAAAAAAGAATACAGTATTTCCTCGTACTGCGCTGAAGACTAACGCATTGAACTGTTTAGGCGTCATGGTTCCAGAGATGCAAGGCGAATTACTTCCCTAGTTTAGAGGTGTACTTTTCAGGTATAGACGTGATGTGTATGCACCTTCCTGTTGTAGGGAATAATCGCGTTTGGAGCGTTCCAAAACGCCATTCTGCTTGCTTAGGAACTGGTTGCAGAGGGAGTAATCGCATTTGTAACACTTCACAGTAAGATTACATGGGATTAGCAGAGTGCTGTAGGGGACGCAAGGTCTGCCTTGAAGGTGTAGCGCTGCCGTACATCACCTGGGGTGCCTCGTATCATATAGCACAGAAAAATGATCGGACACATTTGTTGGTTATTGAAAGAGAAATAAAATAAAGCATGAAAAAGTATCTGCAACCTGATAAAAATTAAACAAGTTTGAGTTACATATACGTTTAAAAAGGGAAATACTTTTGTTGATTTTTCATTTGATTTCCACTCATGTTGAAGCATGGGTGCAGGTGACGACCACACCTCCAAGTGCCACAAGTGTTTCAGCGCGATGAAAACTGGTTCTTCCGCAAGACGTGAAAGAACAACTAACCAAAACTCAATCAATATTCCTTTAAGTTAGATGTAAAAGGTTAAAAAATAACCAGGGTATAGTTTTCCAATGAAACATACCAAACTCGATTTACCACCATTTTAAAAACTTATATCTATGTATTTGTGCAGTAAGAATACGGGCGAATTTTTGTTTCATCCACTTCAGTAGGAATTAAATTTCAAAGTGGTGGTTGCAAATATCTAATGAATTCATCGTATAAAACTTTTAGAAGTTTAGTGATCTGTTACTTACTAACCATCGACTCGTGAACGCCTGAAATTTTTGCTGAACTAGTGTATTGTTACGTAGGTTTGTCTATTATAAAAGATACACACTTTCCAGGCGACTCTTATATTTAGCGTCTGATAGTTTTTAGGTGCACGACCGCTGTGAGAGGTATGACTGGCGTGCTGAAGATTAACCAATATTTTTGCTGACGGCTTTTGATGTGGCACTTTTGCGCTTCAATTGGGTAGTGTCTGGGATGAGTAACACAGGATCTAAGATGGTGATGTATGAGCTTATTACCATGGCGCATCTGAAACATCTCGAGGTAAGTAAGCCGGGTCCCGGCATAATGTTATGCGAGACCTGCCTCTGAATAAATTAGGCTTCGGGGACTCCTCTTCGTAACGCTTCTACCGCATCGAGTCCAGTGGCTCCTGGGAGATCCGGTGTAAACACAAGTAATGGCCGCTGGGTCCATTGTTTACGGGGCTTGTACCTCCTACAAGATCAAGATGCGTTGCGTTAATTAACAAGTAGTTTACGTGTTTGTGGAACGCGTGAGAAACATGCTCTTAGGGAAACACACTTTGCATTTTTATTTCACACGGGGCGAAATTCATCGTGCGGTTAACTTTGCTCGAAGGGAGTTAGGCCGCTCAGGGTGTCCTGAGTCGGGGCTGGCTAGCGATATTGATACAAAAATACTGAACGATGATAAAGAAAACAGCCGAGAGTTCTCGATACTACTATCATAAGTACGAAGTCGTTAGCCAAAGTTCGTGCGAAACAGAAAACCATATTTTTCAAAAAATAAAATAAAACCATAGTTCTGTCCATTTCTATCATAAGTATTTATAGTTATGCATAGTATACGTGTTGCCAAATTGATGCATTATCAAAGGTATTTAGTTTCATGACTTTTTACTGTTTGTCTTGATTCTTAGATACGGTGCATGTCTGTCTTGAAAGAGCAATTATAAGACTGTTCTGATAACATCAAACGTGCGGTGAACACATTTTTTATGCGATCGAAATATTTGAAGTTTGAACACTGATAGAACGTAGAAAAAACTTTCTTGTTCGCGGGGAAACGTTCAAGTCACATTGACATTATTTTCTAAAAAAGTTCTTCCGTATCAGCCGCTGTTGCAGAGCTTCTATGGTTCTGGATGATTTTTAAATCTTTGGAATCTGATTGCTTCATTGTAATCCAAATGTGCGAGACTTTGAAGCTCATTGCACATTCACTCGAACATCGACGTTTGACGTGCCTGTAGGTTAAGCTGAAAGAGCTTACTGTAGAAGGCGCCTTGAACTCGTAACGATGTCGTACGAAATCCAAATGAGTAGAAGAGGTGCAACTGTTCAGATCTCTGTTAAATGATACTCCCCCTAGAAATCGTGAAAAATGGAACGAAAGAAATGTCAACGTTTCTCTTCACGAGGAAAATAGCCCAAGAAACTTCGAAGCCGTGATCATTTGTGCCGGTCATGGGAGGGACTAAACGGCGCTACCTCTGGCATTGCTAGCGGTACACCAAAAGTTCGTAGTCTGTGCAGATGAGATAGCTGAGATACGCGCCGTTCTTGCTCGTGTGGCGTGTTGCAGTGGTGCGCATCGGGAAATTTGCCCAGCTTGAACGATGGCTGTAGTAATTGGAAGACGGTTTAGTGCTACAATTTCTTCCTCCACAATAATACTGTCAAGGTGTGTTCGATCTGTACATTGAAATTCTGAAAGGTTAATTGTAGTCTGTCTGGTCAAGGATTATGCATGCCCCGAATTGCATGGGAACGGTTCTGTGCACTGGACTGTGCCGGGCGGTATGACTTGAGCCATTCTGATTTCGTTTATCAGCCATGACCTTGTTACATATTTTGTGATACAAACTGTACTTGCTTTGTCGACTGCACGCAGCCGACAGTACACAGCCGACTGCACGCAGCCGACAGTACACAGCCGACAGTACACAGCCGACAGTACACAGCCGACAGTACACAGCCGACTGCAC
>VOMN01074453.1:0-11018 GCA_014899125.1 Orchestia grillus
TCATATCAGTGCGCTTACCGGCCCGAGGCATAAAAATGTAACATTTATTGGGGAAACAAAAAACATTTAAACTTCTTAGTAAAATTCGTTACCGACAATTAAAAAGATATTACGAATGATTCGTCGGTAACAAGGGTATGAATGTAGCAACCACGGCGTCAACATATGTCAACTATGATCTTATAAATTCAACAACCACGGCGTCCACATATGTCTGCAGTGACCGTTATCAAGTTAAAAAATTTTTTACTGATCAATGTATTATTTCCAGGTTCCAAAAATGGGTTAGTCAGACCTCACGAATGTTTGAACGAGATGTAACAAATGCCGAGTCTATTAAGCAATGACACAACTGATATGTGTGTGTGTGCAGGAGAACATATTTGGAGAAGACCAGACCTTCACGGACATGAGCCAAGAGGCTTCAGAAGACACGCTGTTGAGCGCTCGCCTCAACGTCCAGTCGACCACTTGCCTGGTGCAGGAAAACGAGTCGCGTGCTCCGGAGCCCAGTCCTGCTCATGCTGCTGCTGACGGAGGTCATACTGACGTGCACCACTCTACTGACGATGCTGACAAGTTCGTGCTCACCTCAGAATAGGTTCATGTTCGTTAAGTGGAAAGGTCCTCGTTTTGTTGGGCGTCTTTTCTTGGTAGAGAATTATTCGATCATTTATCAGTCATGTCCTGTGGATTGTATCTGATGCAGGTTGTGACGATCTTGTGTCTTAATTATCATATTTTTTAAAGGGAATAAATGAAACATCAAAGTAACTCGTAGAAGGGGCTATCATTGATGTAGATTGCAAGTGTTGCTTGGACATGAATATTATGCATAAGGATGACAGCCTCATGTAGAATTTACTCTAATGAGGAGGCGCCGTGAGCATAATGAAGCGGATGAGGTTTTATGAATACATTAGCGTCTGATGTAGACGCTCATTTCTAGTGTGAGCACAGTGAAGCGGATGAGGTTCTCCAAGTACACTCATATCAAGAAACACTCATGTATAGAAATGTCATGTCGAGTGTGGGCAAAAGAAGGGGATGCGATTGTTAAAGTATATCTGATGCAGACGCTCGTGCCGGGTGTGAAAAACGATCACTTTTAGTAAGGAAAAGGCTGTACAAAAACTGTTACTGTTGAGTCTGTGGGTTTCGAGAGCTGATAAATTAGCCTGGCCTGTAGTAGCGTGTAACTTGAGCATGTAAAGCAAGCTGCACGGGTGAAATGAGTTCGCTAGACGACGGTGTGGTAATCGATGAGCGCTTTAGGCGTCGCATTCCGAGTTAGGGCCACTGACACATGTGTTGTGATATCTACTTTGGTTTGGAGTTCAAGTTGTTCTTTATTGCATAATAATGCCTGTTGATTACATTTACCCCTGATTGCTCCTTATGTTCCAAGAGAAGCGTATGTGTAGTGTGCGTCCTTGGCGGAGCTGATAGTGTGGTCTTCTAAAGCTTTTTGCTATTATTTCTCTGCTAAACTACGTTTTGAATTGTTTGTTTCGTTTTTTCCAGTGTTACGAATTTTTTATCCTTTTTGTGCTGACATTTTTTGTATACTGATACACCTTTTTCCGAGTCCTTCTTTCTGTAATACTGGGGCACTGGTAGGTAACCTCAGCCATAGATTGGTCTTCGGGATTTTTATCTGTGGTGTCGACTTTGCTTCTTTCAATTTAACACCTTCTTCGATATCTATTCTTTGTTTTTCCTTCCTCTTCATTCATAACTCATCTCTTTCTATGCGTAGGGAATCCTGTGTGGAAACATGCCTTGCCATAGATTCCCCGTTCTCTATGGTCCATACTAAATGAACCCTTTTTTGCGCTCTCTTTGGATCACATTTCATGTTGAGAAAGGGCTCCAAATTAATTATTATTGTAATCTATGATCTCAAATACTCATGAATGTTTTTATGCTTGTGTATAGCACGTCTTTTGTGGCCAGGAGATTGTTCACTTCATAAAAACGAACACATGTTTGTTAAACTATGAATTTCTTTCTTAATATTTGAATGCAAACTCGCTCTCCAAAACTTTTTTTACGTGTGACCCAGAAGGTCGTGCGAGTCTGTGCATCATCCTCTGTGCGACGATGGGTGCCCGTCTCCCACCAACGACTGCCAGGAGGAGGAGGATGAGGAGGAGGGCGCAGAAGGACCGTTTGACTGCAGGAAGTACAGGCCTTTTGAAGTGAAGCTTCTCGTGACCGTCAACAACGTTACCGGCCATCTCGTCAAGGTGGGACGCGTTAGTCTTGTTCTAATTCGTAGCACCTTCTTGTTTTGTATATTGTTAAATCCAAACAGCTTTCATCAAACTGTGTGAATATGCCGATAGACGTCGATTTTGGTTGAAAACAGCTTTATAAAGAGCCATCAATTCAGCAGTAAGGGCGGCAGTCTCACGTGCCACTATTAAGAAATTGATCGATTCCATAAATACGAGACGCTTGGATGTAGTCAAACTCCATAGCGCTCCCGTGAGTAAACAATGAAGTTATTCAATAAGCGTAATTGTCTTTGTACAGCTATTAATTAAATATTCTCTGAATTGGTACTTATTTTGTATGTTTATCCCTTATTTACACCAACAAAGACAAAACTTAGACCGTTTTCATTGAAAAACTATAACCCCCGGTCAGTCGACATGGAATGATTTCAATGAATGTGTTTATTTAAATACCAGCTTTTGCTTTGAGACCTAACTGCTACTTATGTTGTTACCATAACGTACAAGATTTTTTACAAAAATATTTCCAAAAATTGATTCCCAGGAAGTCAAGAAATCGTTATATTATTGCCAAGCTATTACAGGTGCTTAGAGTGTAGAGAGTCGAGATCTTTTGCTATCCTGCATCAATGAACGCATCTAAGTGATTTCAAATCCTCTTTAGAGAGGGAAGCGCAAAGGTGTTTATCCCTATAACGCCGACTGTAACGATCTCGCAGCATTTGAAATAAAATGGTTCACAGCGCTGAAAATGCTGTAGAGTTGAGCGACTGTCGAGTGAGACGATTTCAAAACGTTCCACTGGAGCATAATAAAACTCATGGGCATATCGTTCCATATTAATATCTGGCACAAATTCTGTAGTAACTGTGTTTTTATTTTCCTCAGACCGTAATTTAGGCGTTAAAGGATTAACCCTTTGCCGACAAAATTACTTTGGAAACAAGATAGCGTTTAGCTTTGTCCGAAAAGTAACTGAAGCCTTTATATAGTATGCAACGAAACTGAATTTAGCTTGTTACGAATAATTAGCAGCATCCTTATGTAGGTGGATTTTGAAATCCCCTTAGAGGTTGGGGTGTCGATGACCATGCCTTGGTGACTTAAAATAATGCCCGTGACAGGACTGCAACCCGACGGACTCGGCGTGCCCGGTGGTGGTGATGGACTCGCTCGTGTTCGAGATGCACAAGCAGTACCACGAGAACAGACTCCAGCTCCTCGTGTCTCCTCTTATCCTCTACGCTCACCACCCCACTGACAACGTCTCCGAGGGACAGCAGTCCGATGCTGGAGGCCGGAGCAGTACTTCAGGTCTGTAGGCTTGGTTTGTTTTATTTGTTTATTTTACTGGCTTTTGCAGGGGTGCATTAGCAGATATTCCTCGCCTTAGCTACTGTGACGGTACTTTGAGTTTTGTTAGGCTGCTGGGAAGAATACTCATTGTCGTACAGTGGATTGAAATTTTGAGCTTAACTTGTTGATCCTCTGCTCAAGTTTTTATCGGCTGTTAAGCTTCTTTGGCTTGTGTTTTTTCTCTAACATATTCCTGTTTGAGCTAAGCGCTGAAATATAGACCGAACGCCGTCGTTTCTGTTGTGAACAGACATTTGTTTTTCACTGGCGTGCACTAGCGTGCAGCAGAGTAAAACACAATGATATGTTCTGTATCATGTTTAACCTAGTTATACTGAAGGTTAGCTAAAATGTAATTTAATGATAAGATGCATGAAAATCAACTAAAAAATTCAGATAATTTCTTCATAATGTGTATTGAATTAAAATTTGACATAGACTTAAATTTATGGACCGTATTACAACTAGGACTCCTCGCATAAATCATATCGATGGTAACTCGTAGGAAACTGATGAAGAAACAACCGTTTTAAAGAAATCGTCAGGCATAAAATTGTTCATTATTGCTAATTAGTTTTGTTCCATGGAGTTCATTCCTGTCTTCATCCTGACCAGGTTGGTCTAATTTGTGCAATTTCAGCTCAAATAAACTGCTTCACTGGCCTCTCTGAGCGAACACTCCGTCTCGATATCCTTTCTTCTCATATGTGCTTTTGATTTTTGTTTTGCTAATTTGCCAGACTGAACACTTTTCAATGTGCGTTTCAAAATTTTCCTCGTTGCCTTCTGTAAAGAGTCGTATTCTTTGGTTTATATTTAATAACTTATGGGGGTTGAAATACCAAGTTATGGTTTCAGTGCTTCTATATTTTTGGTTCCTGTTACAATGAAGAGAAGCTATCGACTATAAGAAGCTTTTTTCCCTCACCAATGTGCTGAGGTATCGTGTCGTTATGCACCACGGTAGTTTCGAAAGCCACGATTTGCGCACTTGCTCACTATAGGTTTACTGCAGGCGTAGCTGAAACGCCAGTGTTTTGCCATTTTGCCCCTCAGGGTCATACACTGATGGGAATTGTCCTTCAGAGCACCTTATGGACTTACGGACTTACGGACTTAAGGGCTTATGGACTTAAGGACTTAAGGACTTGAGGACTTGAGGACTTAAGGACCCTCGGGGGATGGGTAGGACTCTCGTGATGCTCGAATATATCCTTGTGTATCCTCGTATTCGGTGATGGTGATTCGGACCACATCATAGTTCAGGAATAAATTTTATTGCGTTTTTGTCGAAATGAATTTTTGTTAAATTACTTTTCTTACTCAGTCTTACCGTGAAACGATAGTCACCCAGTTCAAGTTAGGTGTACATAGCACACATTTAGATCATTTGCTCCTTCCTAGGTATATATTCAGATGGAAACGTGTAATTTTCAGACGACTAATTTTATTCGCTGCAGATATTTGAATGCGCTCGGGAATGGTGGAGTTTTACCTAGACAGGTTAAGGACGGACGAGTAAACTCGTTTCAAGCAGTTTTTTCATTAATTGAAGTTACGAGGAGTTTGCTCGTCTTAAGTTGAGAAAGAAGAGTTGGATAAAAATGAGTTTACTAATCCATACCGGGGGATGGAAGAATAAATTTCGGTGCAAAGGTTGGTCTTACGATAATTTTGAACTGCAGGGGGTGGCGTGTGGCGACCAGGCGATCCAGCCCTGGCCAGTAGCTCCAGGAAGCTCTCAACAGACCCCAGGACGAGCCAACCCAACCTGGCCTTCTCCTCCCATGGCGGGGGGGTGTCGGGGTCCCATCCCCACGTGCTGGACACTTCAACCCTGAGCCACAGCAGCCACGCATCTTCCTCAGGACACCCCGGCAACCCCAACACCACTGGCTTGAGCAACGTGAGCACCACGTCTGGCTACGGCAACGTGCCTCAGAAGGGCGTCGCTCCTGCAGGCACTTCAGGCAGCAATAACCTGCCTGGCAGTGCCCCTACGACGGGCAGTTCCAGCACCCATGGAACCAACACTGGCTTCACAGACTCGAGTCACGGCTGCGACAGCCTGCACAGAGGCGCTAGCTCTACTCCCCATACCGGGGCCACCGCCGCTCCACAACCGCCCTCTCGCTTCCCCTCCGGCTTTTTGATGCTCGCCGGCCTCCAGGTTAGGCAGAGTCGCGTGTGGTGTTGGGCGCTACAGATGTTTTTCTTTATCAAAGGCACATGTTTTTGTCCATATTAAAACCTAAAATCTTATCGTAATTGTAGGATTCAATCACACGAATGCCAACTTGAAAGAATTAAACAGTTCGTAGAGAATCTTTCACACTCTAATTTCATTTAATGAGAAAACATCAGAATTTACTCACCGTAAAAACTTTCATTAAAACTACAAGGTTACTTAATTCCTAGAGCTGTGTACGACTATTTAAGGCGTCTTTTACATTTACCTAGAATGAGATGACTACGACGCTCTGATTGCGCCTCCAGCTCGACCAACTGAGTGGTTGTTCGATGGAACCGTGCTCGAGTTTCGTGTGCAGTAACTAGTCACTGTGAAGTGCTCTGCTTATTACAATGAAGCACCAGTTTACCGGGCTCAGACTCACAAAAGAAACGCAAAGAAAGTTTCAAGGGAAAATGTACGCAGTATCTAGGTAAAACACGAATTGTAAAACGAGAAATATTCAAATTAGGAAAATAAATTTTAAGTTCATGATTTAATTCTAAAGAAGAACATTATTGTATCGCTTTGACACTCCTCTCTTTTCCCTGCTGAATACGTTATCAGGTTCTCATTTAACAGCTGCGCTAGACCCTCACCCTTAAATTTGTGCTGAAATAAGATCATAAGTATTGACATTAGGTGACCTAGATTGTTGGTGACGTGTTCGTGTGGGGGCAGATGCGCGGCCACGCCCTGTTCAGCAGCACGGGCCGCAGCCTGGACGAGGAGACCCTGGAGTACGGGTGGCTGGTCGAGCTCACCGTCGGATCTTTCACTGGCAAAGTGACCGCGCCTCAGGTAACTTTTGCAAATTATTTTCAGGGTTTTCGTTTCTCTTAGAATTTGTGTGGTCCTTCATTGGTAGTTGTGGAATATCTCGGTGGTAGTTTTTTCGGATCCATCGTTGGGAACTGTGGATCCCACTCTGACAATGTTACCTTGGAACTCTTACGTTTTTTAAATAATTTCTTGCATTTTTGTTTGTCGTTGGCATTCCTCACGCGCTCATATCACGAATCGCTCATCCCTCGTCAACGCCAACGCCAACTGGGCGCGAGATCAGGAGGTCAGACACAGGTGGTTTGACTGTAGTTATGCTGAGTACAGGCATGCATCAGTGAATTAATTTCTGGACTGAGTGAATCATTTAGATTAATGTGTAGCTTGATTATATACAACGCAATAGGGACGGGCATTTCCAATTTTCCCCAGATTTCTTTCAGGTAGACTGCAACTCTTGTTAAATGAACCGCTTCCACCGAACTAGGTAAATTATAACTCTGATGTTCAGATACTACACGTCTAAGCGCATGATAGTGCTTGATTTTTTTAAGGACATGTATGTTATCTTGCTGTCACTTTCGGTATCCTTAGTGTCCCGTCGAGATAAAGTTGAGTACTAAAGTCAAGTTAATTCTTCATCTGACTGCAAAGAGGCACAAGTGCAGTCGGTGTGGTACTGCTGAGCAATGGTTATGTTTTTGATTACACGCAGGGTGTGATTTTATCAATTAATCTCTCGCCAAGGGGCACGTATTTTTGTGACAAATGAATGAAAGGAAGGGAGGTTCTTTGTTTATTGGGGACGAAAAAGCCTAAAATTAACTGCTGATTATACTTTGGGTGTTCATAGGCTTATTTCTTGAAAATTTGATAATGAACAAAAAATATATTAGGCTTAAATTAGATCCTGATCTCATGGATTTTGTTTGGCGACCCGTGACAAACAGGCGTGGCACTGATTTATCGTTGTGCGATATGATTCTCTTCTGAATATTTTACACGAGTTTTTCCACACTTAGTTTAGAGTTTGAGTAATAGAAGAACATTGATTTTTGTTCTGGTATAGCTTTCTTTAAATTAACTTTTAATTTTGTTTTGTCCCTAGCTTCAGCAAATCGTGACGGGCGTTGAAACGTTCCTATTGACGGTGACGGACAGCGAAAACTGCCTTCGACCTGCTCGGCCTTATCAACTGTGTCACCATGGCCGATTACAGACCGAGTGCCCAGCTGGCTTGCCTGAAAAGCCTTACGAAACCTTGGATAAAACTGAAGCTGGGACTCCAGTACCTGGGAAGGCATTTGGGTCCGCTGACCCTTGCAAGGCCCAGAGCAGCAAGTCACTCGGTGCGAGGACGCCTCCTGTGTCTTCCGTGTTTGAACGGAGCGGAAGGCCTACCGGGGCCCCATCCGCTGCGGGAGCTACCAAGTCTACCATAACGAACACCGTGTCGGCGCCGTCGGAGTCTGGCAGGCACGGAGTAACTGCCCTGAAGAGAGGCGTGTCTCAGTACTACCAGAGGTCAGACCACCGCACCAAATCCAGTGGCATTGATAAAATGTGGCAGCCTCAACCTCTCAAGAAGAAGAAGAGCGTTGGTTCCGCAAGCGATGGTGCCCATCCCGACAGAAAGGATGGAGCTCGTCCCGGTGCTTCTGAATATTACAAAAATGACGAAAAAGAAGAAAGGTCTCCTCCGCAACACAACTATTGCCCTTCAGTGGACACTATAAAATATAGGATGGTGCGTGCTAGCATCGACGCTGTACACTTGCACCTCGTGGACACTTCGGTGGACATCAGCTTACAGATGTACCCCATACGTATTTCAACGTGCAACCTGCACGGCGAACATTCTCAGTCTGGTATCACAGCCTACATCAAGACCATCAAAATACGCAACTTAGTGGCTGATTATTCCTCATCTGCGCACCAGACGCTCAGAGGTGCAAGTACTGCTCCAGGTTAGTGTCGTTTTTAAATCTTAATGTTTAGGTTCCTCTTGTTAAACGGTCGTAAACCAAGGTGGTTTCTTGTATTTTTTCTAATACAACTAGCTTCCTTTAAGAGTAAAAGCGCGTGTTTTCAACTGTTGCTGTTCGTGTTGCACACAAAAATGACGGGTTACATTTCGCACCTCAGGTTACCCTAGCTCCAGCGTTGGTGGAGGCAGCAGCTCTCACAGCTCAACGACAGCGGGTCACAGCTCCTCTGCAGAGCACGACCCTATGGGTCATTCCTTGCCCGGACACGGTGGAAGCCGCTCGTCGGGACTGCTCAAGGAGCCTGGTGCTGGCGGGGGCGAAGTGTGGTTGGAGGCGGGCTCCATTGCGCTAGGACCACTGTTCCTGGACGCGGCCGTGAGCTCCGATGTGCAGCACACGGACGTGCAAAAAATGCAAAGAAGCTTCCTAACCATGCATGATCGGAAACAACGCTCTCTCTGGTTCCTTTGGACCAACGAAGCCGCTTCTCCTCAGCCCGGCACCTCGAAGCATCCTCCTAAGGCACCTCAAACTCTCGCTGCCAAAGGCCGTTGTGGGTGCGTTGGAGGCTGTGCGTTTTTTGGTTCGAACCGAAATGGACCGCGTTTCTTCAAGTTTGGCCGCCAGGACGTGATTGAAGGCTACAATGTTGCCCAGTTCAGAATAGCAGGACCTGGCGAAGACCTGGGCTACGCGCAGAGTTTGTTGTACAACCGCGAGTTGGTGTTCAACGTGGCTAATTACTCGAGGCTAGTCGTGCCTCATTACGATATCGTCACCGGTGACCGCAGCCACGCCAAGTACAGTCTGAGTGCCGGGTATGGTAAAGGAGGCGCTGCCTCACCCTTGCCTAGCGTCTCTGACCTGGAGTTCAAGCACCGAGGGAGCTGCAGAATGAGACCCCGCATCACCCAGTCTAGCAGCTATTCTCGACAACTCTCCCAACCTGTCGCTGCTGCAGAGCACCAGTTCCTGTCACTGGGACGCAATTCGTCGGCCCTGAAAGTCCCCAGCGCCCGTGAAATATCTCCCGGCAGCCTCTCAGACTTGCGGTTGTCCGCTGATCACCCCTGCGGCCCCACACCTCGGGAAGGCCGCATGCCCTCAAGCCTGTCTCTACAAACTGAACTGCCTCTCCATGCTGCCACCTCAACAGCGTCGCCGTCCTTACCTCATCAGCACGACGACAGGAGGACCCACTGCGGGGCTGCGAATAACAAGGGCAGGAAGTTGAGCCAGCTATCGAGCACAGATTCCCGTCACAGTATCGAGGGCAGCGAGAGCTTCAGTGCCATGGTGCAGAGGACCATCTCACTTGGCAGCGAGGCGCTCAGTGAAGCCTTCTACTCAGCTGATGAAGATCAGGTACTGCCCTTGAAATCCTTGAATGGGTTTTCGGCCCTTCTGCCCAGGCCACTCTGATGTGCCGCCTTTTGACCATTACGATGTTCACAGTGCTGTGTTCTCATCTGCCTGCTGCTGTTGTTGGCTGCTCTTCTTGCAGTTTGGCTGATAGTCAGATAAATTGGCCTTTGAGTAATGGCATTATGATCACGATTTACTGTTTGTATGTGTTTCACGCGTAGGTTTTGATGGGGAAATGTGTATCTCGTTGTCGATGCCAATACCATACAATTAAAAACAGTAGATTGCATCAGTTAAGGGCCCCAGTATTTGTATCAGAGATCTGTAGGGTTCGATCATATAGAATATATGCCTGTACATATTTACGTTTAGAGCCATCAAAATGTAAAACTAATACATAAGGTTTTAGCTATTTTCATTTAATTTATTAAAAAGAAAGTGATAATTACTTCTGGTTATGTCATATTAACGGTACTAGTGTGTTGACATTATAGCGTCATGTGAGGATGACATGTTGGCTACTGGCACTGGGTGTTGACAATGTAGTNTAGTGTCATGTGGTGATGACATGTTGGCTACTGGCACTGGGGTGTTGACAATGTAGTGTCATGTGGTTATGACATATTGACTACTGGCACTGGGGTGTTGACACTAGTATCATGTGGTGGTACCCATTACAGGCACTGAAACTGCCAATAGTAGCTTTCATTGCAGAAGTGTCTTGACATCATCCTGTCCTGCAGTGATGATATATTAACGTTCTGTATGTAGAGATGACATCTAAGTCTATTCCGCCGGGGGGCCTATAATTCTCGCTGCCCAAACGCAGATATCGCACGGGCCGCCAAAATCACAAAAGCCAAAATCAAAATCACAAAAGCCACGGGCCGCCAAAATCACAAAAAATGGCACTGGATAACATTTCCTCGTGTGCCCCCTCAGCTGAGCATGGGCCCGGGCCGTCACAACTCCCTGTCACCTTCGTCGTCACTGCTGAGCATGCCAACGCTCCCCGAACACCAACTCCCCTCCTCGTGGCGGACCGCTCCCCAGAAC